>BQMZ01000079.1:0-279299 GCA_036984285.1 Chlamydomonas sp. KOR1 | reverse complement strand
GCCCTGAACAGCCACAAGGGCTGTCTGCTAGTCGTGGGTTTCTGTACCCATTTGCTGCGCCCGGATGCACTGGGCACGGCACGTGCAGGCCCCACTCACTCGCCGTCCGCGGCTGCGCCCGCCTGCCCCTGTCCTGCAGTTGCCACGTCCGGGTCCTGCCCCAGCCACCGCTGCGTGTGCCGGTGCAGCACCTCGCGACTGCGCGTGGGTTAGCGATGGGGGCAGGGTCAATGAGCTGGCAGGGCAAGGCACGTAGGGGCGTTGCTTGGGCTCTGGGTATCTCCATGTGCTCGCTGCACCTGCTGCTCACGGCTTGGAACTGGCCCTCAGTGTTGTGCATTACAATGCCTCATGGCTTACACACAATGTGCGAGGTCTTGGAAGGGAATGCGCACCGGACTCAAGCGACTGTAATGTCAGGGCTTGGCAAAGGTACAAGGCAGTCGAACGCAAGAGACAGGTGGGCCAGTTGCTTTTACTCCCTTCCAGGCCAGACTCACGTCGACACCGCCGCCTCGAACGCCTGCCGCTGGGGCACGCCGTTGCGGCTCCACAGCATCTGCCACACGCCGGTCTCCCCCGCCACCACCTCGCCGTCCTCACCCTTGCAAGCGGAAGAACCGGGAGGGGGCGCCGCGTCACTGAAAGGGGCCGGCGGCGGCGCGGCGCAACACAGCAGCATCCCCATGCCGCCCCTCGCCTGCTGAGGCAGAGGGCGGCGGGCGGGCAGGCGCAGCGCGTCTCACCGGGTTGCCCTGTGCAGCTGCTGTGTGCTTGATGCGATTCGACAATAGGAGTGCGAGGCCCCCAAAGCTGCCAGGCTGCTGCTTTCGCGCACCTCAAATGCCCCCCAGCGTGCAGCAGGCCTGTCTAGCTGTGTGGTTGTGCGGACGCGAGGCGCCTCACCTTGAGGGGACTGGGCTCTGCGCCCTTGACGCTGCTAATGCCCACGAAGTCCTCCTGCCGGATGTGCGCCCGGACCTCCACGAAGTCGATGTGCTCCTTTGTCACAACCAAGCTTCCGGGGACCTGGTGGGAGAAGAGTTGCCGTAAGAAGCAGCGCATCATGCTGTGAAGATCGGGATCGAGTAACCTTGCAGTATGCGAGGACGATAGGAGCTGGCGTCCTTGGGGCTCAGGGACTTGTACGGTGCGGGCCCCACTGAGCGGCCCCTGCCTGCCACCAGAGCTCTAGCAGACACCCATGCTGACTCCTTGGCCAGACGAGTCCGATGGTAGGTTGATGCGTCAGGAGATAATCTGCAATTGTGCTTGCCTTTTTGGAGCCGTTGAGGATGTGCACGGGGTACTCTCCTTCCAGGTTGCTGACGTACACGGGCTGTCCGCTGGGGCTGGCCCACGCGGGCTGAACGCCAGCGAGCTTTGCTTCAGACGGCGCAGCAGGTGCTGCTGCTGCTGCAGCTGTCTGTGGCGGCTGTGCAGCAGGTGCGGGCTGCGCCGGGGCTGGTCGCGCCCCACCTACCGCCACGGGAGCAGGCGGTGCGCTGGTCGGGTCAGCTCCCCCGTGGACCTGTTGCCGAAGGGTTGAGAGCTCTGCGAGGATCTGCTTTTCACGGATGCGAAAAGCTTCGATGCGCCCCAGCGCAGCTGCCAGCGAGGCTTGGGTGTCGTCTAGGACAGCCTTCAGCTGCTGCGGGTTCATGTCGTTTAGTGGTGACATGCTGACACACGGTTAGTATGGGATCTGACAATGGCTTGTTCTAATGCAACTCGCCGAGCAGCGCGAGCATGTGCGTATTCGGCAGTCGGACAGTCGATTATCGCTGGGTCCCCATCGCCCGAATTGTGCTGTAACTACAACATTATCGTGGTTTGATCAGCGAGGTTTTGATTGTGTTGCTTGAGATTCCTTAGCAAAGACAACAGCGATGTGCTGCGTGCGTGTAGCTATGCAACAAGGTGTACAAGCGTTCTTCCTTCACCGATCACTACATGCAAGACTGCTTAGCGTACAGGTGTATGCATACACGCCGTTCCAAGTGCGGGACATTCCGTGTGCTCATGCCGGACATGGGTTGGTGCCAACGCTTCCCAATGGGTGCCAGCTCCAGCCGGACTCGTGAGCGGGTGTACCGCCTGCCAACACACCTGGTCCTCAGTGCTGCTACTGCCGCCAGTTGAGCGCACGCACGGCCAGACGGAAAAGACCAGGGCCTCAAGGGTTACACAGAGGCTTTGCTCAGTGCTGGTTGCCTCTGGCGCGCCCAACACCCACCGTCACACGCAAAGCCAGTCCCTGTTGCCAATGCATGCTGCTGAAGCTGCTCAAGCACCTATCCATGGGTACGCCGGACACCACAATCGACCTTCCCTGCGTGGGTGTGCAACTGCTGTGCCGTGCTGCTCCCCAGTCCCCACCAGGGCTTGGAACGCATTTACGACTCGGTTGCGTCGTGTGGGTAAACGACGAGCAACGAGCAACCGTAGGGGTTACGGACCCTGGACGCCTGGAAGGCATAAAGGGACGGGGGAAAGCGACTGCTGCAGCCCCGTCAAGGCAGTCCAAGGCGACATAAATTGTATAAGTGCTCAAGTTGAAGGGAGTTAGGACCCTTGGACTGCGGACCTGCGCGCTGCAGTCCGGCAAAGCGCCCCTGCACGTGCTGCCTGGCTTGGTATGTATGGATTTACAGTTTTGGCCCCCTTCCAGGGCGCAGCCTCGTCCCAAAGCGGGGCAGGGCTGGCTCCGGCAATCAGGGACACCGGGTTTTCCACCCCTCTCGCTGTACGGTTAGGAGCCAAACAGCTCCAACAGGTTGGTAGACCGCAATAAGAACGGGCCTCAAGTTTCACCATATCTCAGCCTGGCCCCGCCCCCACGCGGCTTCCCGTGGACGCACTCCCACAGAACAAACAGCGTCTCTGCCCGTGGCCCCCACCTACCCTTCTACCAGGGAGGAAACCGGACACGAGGCAGCTGTACGGGGGAATTAGCCAGAAGCGGCCCCCCGGATGCTGCTTTCGCTCCACCCCCTTTTAAACGCGTGAGCCTGCCACCAAACAAAGGCCCCACTAGCCCCACAGACGCACGCCGCACGGAAGCACCCTCCCCCTCAGGCAGGCAGCCCATACAGGACAGGCAACGTACATGTACTCAGTTTTTGGGCAGTGTCCGCCCTTCAGTTAGTGTTATGGGCATCCGGCCAGTTGCACATAAGGCGGCCGTCCACCACCCGAAGCCAGGGGTGGTCTGCGCCAACCCCGTCCCACCCCGTGCGTGGCACCCCTAGAGCTGCAAAGGCCCGCAGATGCGCCCACAGGCTAGCCACCGCCCTGCGGGAGGCCTGCGATGCCAGGGACTGCCACTGGGAGACCGCCGCGCTGCCCCGCAGCTCCCTCATGCGTGCGTGCATAAACTGCCTCCCCACCTCCATGGCTTCCAGTGCCGCCAGAGCCACCACCTCCCACACGCACTGCTGTGCCCCCGAGGGCGCCCTAACCAACCACACCTGCTCCCTCCGGATACCCTCCCCTGCTGGCTTGGTAGCTGGGGTCAAGGCACTGCGCCAACCCCACCTCTGTGTGCCTGCTCAGCCGCGCAAGTTGTGCTTTCCATGTGTGCACGGTGTTACAGTCTTTGTCTGCTTCCATAATCTGGGCCTGCCCCCACTGAAGAACACCGGCCGCAGGGACACAGCATACAGGATTCCCCATCCCTCTTCAACACAGTCCGGCCACGGATATGTTCCCTCGGTGCCCCCCAGTCGCTTCCTTGTTTCCCTTGTTCCGGACAATACCACCCACAAAGCCATGGTTCTCCCCTCTCTGCGCTGCCCCTGGTTCCCCGCTGGCCATCCGTATGTCCTAGTGTACCAACGACCTCCCAACACGAGTCGGGAAGAGCTCTTGTGTGCTGGTACCGTGATGTCTGACGAGCGAGCACTGAACAGCTGGTTACGTGCAGGTTGTATTAATCCTGCTCATTACGCCAACGCAGCAACTGCGCCACCTTTGCTTGCTTGCCGTACATATGCAGAAAAGGATGATCAAGAAGCAATGCAGATGACGCGCCTCTGCCGTCGCCACAAGGATGCCAACACACGATGCCGCAAGGGTGCCACACATTACAATTGTGTATCTGCCCATCGCACTGCGTCCATGGAGTGTCTGCCCCAAACCTCGACAACATGAACACGCTGGGGTGGGGAGTGCGGCAATTCCATGTAGCCCCGAAACACACCTAGCAACGCTCAACTCCAGAAGTCTGAGGCCCAGGCGAGTACATGAAGCCCCCTCGCACTGTTTTTAAGCCGGTATGTGCTCACAGACATGAAGTACGCCGTTCTCCACTCCACAAACTCCAGCAATAACCTAAGCTTTGAGTGCTTTATCAGAACAGTACAATTGTACAGTAAAGTGTGACAGAACTCACCCGGCCACTGCACTTACACCTGATTGACCCTACCCAACTTCTCCGTGCCTGGTCCAAGCAGTCCCAAGAAGGCCTGACCAGGGCTTTGCAGCCCACGACATGCCATGCACAGCTGCACCGTACCACCACCGTCAAAAGCCACCGCTGAGCCCGGCCGACAACTCAATCCTCTACCTTTTCAGTTCAGCCCGTATCCCGCTTGCGGGCAGTCGTCCTCCCCGTGGGACGTGCTCTGGTGCAGGAAGCACCACGTGCTGCAGGAAGCACCACGTGCTGCAGTCAGGCGGAGGCTTGCGGAAAGTTGGTGTCGACCTGCAGCTTCTCACTGGCGATGAAGGGGTGGCAGAGGCCCTGTAGGAGTGCACGGCACGCGGGCGGAAGGCGGCGGTGTTGTGCGCGTGCGCAGTACGGCCAGGTCCCGGGGAGGGGGCGGAACCGGTAGAGCGCCGGCTGGTCAAGGATTGGGCGTCCTGCAGGCAACGCGAGACCTCCATGATGCTGAGGCGGCGGCCCTTAGCCATGGCGCGGGCGGTTTGGATGCCGCTGTGATACAGCTGCAGCCAGGCCGCATTGCTGGCGCTAGTGTCGAGGGTCAGCTGGAGGCGGTCGCCCAGTGCGTCGCCTGCCTCGTCGGCCAGGCCGCAGAAGCGATTCTCAGCGTCCAGCGCGGCCTCACCGGACTTCAGCTCGGTGGTGTACAGGGCCATACGGGCGCCGGAGTCGTCGCGGTGCATGGCCTCCACCGCCTCCGCCAGCCACATGTAGATAGGGGAGGGAGGGCAGCAGCTCCTTGCCATGGGCGTCATGCAACGCCTGGCCACGCCACGCGTCAGCACTCAGCACCACCGCCAAGCGCCTGCCACTTGCCCATGTGGCGCACCTCTGCGCCCACGCCACCTGCCGGGCTGAAGCACCAACGCGAGAAGTGCGAGGCGGCAGTGGCAGCACCCAGATTGAGCTGAGAGAAGATTGAACGGGGATCCGGCGCCGTTGAGCCGCTGGCACCGCTTTGCCCGCCTTGGTGGTCGAAACAGCTTCGCACATGCGCCTGGAACGTCGGGCGCCCTGCGGCGCGGCCGTCCAACGTGGGGCGCTGATGCTTTTGGTAGGGGTCGGCGGGGCGCCCGGGTAGCTGGTGAGGCCGGAAGGGGCCGCCAGCAGCTGCGAGGATGAGGGAGGTATGGGCTGGGGCAACTGCTGCTGCGGCGGCAGCGGCGGGGACGCCACGGCAACGGCGTTGGGGGGAGGGGCAGCCGGCACCGAACCAATCTCCAGCACCGAAGGGGCTGTCGTGTGGGTGGCAGCAGCGGCGTCAGGGCCAGGTGCAGGAGGCGGCGGAGGCTGCAGGGGCGCTGCCGGGGCCGGAGGTGGTGGTACTGGCAGCGAGAAGGGCGCCGAGTGGACGTGCACGTGTACCTGCGTCGCCTGGGCCTGCGGTTGCGGTTGCGGTTGCGGAGGCCGCTCAGAGGTACGGGTGCGGCTGCTGCCGGAGTGGTGGCTGCTTGAGTGGCGGCTACTGCTGGGCGCGGAGAGCAGGGAGGCAGAGGTATGGCTGGCGGGTGGCAACTGCGGTGGGACGTGCTGCCGGAGTACGCAGAGCGCATGGAGCCGCTGCCGGAGGGGGCAGCGCTGCGGGGGTAGCCGGCAGCTGCGGGCAGGTGCCCGGCAGCTGCCGAATGAAGGCGACGCCGGTGGAGCTCCTCAAACGCCGCGACGAGGGCGCTGAGAGCTGGAATAAGGGGCGCAGGCTCGTCGGCGGGCGCTGGCACGTGGGAGGGCCCGGTCAGGCGGCGGGGGGCGCGGTCGGGGGCCGCTTTGTGGGCTGCCAGGTGCTGCGCAAGTGCAGCACATGTGAGCGGTAGGTGTGGTGCAGCCATGCTGGTGGTGGGGCGCGTCCTCCAGGGAGCGCTGCATAGCGACGGCGATCTGCAGACGCTCAGAAGGGGAAGGACTGTAGGCGGCGTTGGACTGCATGACTGGCGCGTGGGGAAGTGGCGGGGGAAGCGGACTCCTGCCGCCAACAGCTGCAGCACCTCGTCGCGCGCGGGCCTCAGCCTCGGCGCCTGACATGGCGCCCTCGGTGTCTGACTCCCCGTTGGGGAAGCAGCTGCTGTCAGACGCGTTGCCAAAGGCGGCGGCAGGTGGTGGTTCGGCGGCAAGTTTCCCGACCGTTGGGGGTGCCGGGTGGGCGGGCGGACGAGGCCAGGGCCACCGAGCTTGACGCCGGCTACGGAGGCATGACGAGCGACAGCGGGCTGGCGGTGGGGCGGCTGACTGCCAGCCTCTGAGGCGGCAAGGAAGTGCATCCTTGGGCCACGGCCCCTCACGAGGTCGCTGGCCCCCTGGAGGGGATGAGGTGGAGGGTCTTGGGGCTCGGCAGGTGATGGTGGGAAGTTGGGTAAGCGGGGAGCGTCTGGGGGCAGGTGGGCTATGCTAGGCGTCGGCTGGAGCGGGCGGCGGGGGCTGCTGCTGGCGCAGGGGCCGGAGGGGCAGCAGGGGCCTTCATCCGCAGGGAGGGCGCACGGGAGCGCCGGGACATGACACTGACGAAATCAAACCCAGTCAAGCTGCGTCCAGATTAACGCTGTGAGTGGACTGGGCGAGTCGGCCCTCCGTAGGCGCTCCTTAGGGGCCCCTTACATTACGACCACAAAATTGTCGAATCTGCATGGTCAGCAATAAAGGTTGCTGTTGGGTGGCCATAGCCACAGAACCTCAAACGTTGTGGTGTCGCACTTTGGGCGCATTGGAGGAGGCACTCTGTGTTCAGGACCCGTGCTGACCCACATCACCACGTGGGCCCTTCCCACAGGCACCCCTGCCCTGGAGGACAGCATGGTGGCCTCCGTCGCGCAGCTCACCATCCTGCGCTCTCTGACCATCCTCACCAAGGTACACCCAAACATGTGCACGGCCCGGAAGCTACGGTCTACAGCCATGTATCCGTCCCGCCTATCCGCCCTGACCACCCTAACGCACCTGGAGCTGGACCTCAGCCTCTGCTGCGAGCACAACGGTGACAGTTGGTTCGACCAACACGAAGACGGCGACCCACACCTGGCCTGGTGCAAGGTGTGGGAGGCGCACCGCACCTCCCTGCTGTCCGCCCTGTGCGCCATGCCGCAGCTGCAGCATCTGCACTGCCCCACGCTGTGGCTTAGTGCCTCAAAAGCGGCGACGCTGTCCGCCCTGACCACACTCAGCATCGCCGGCCTTCTTCCGCCTCCTCCTGATGCGGGCCAAAGCGGCGGCAGCGGCACCACCAGCGCAAGCAAGCAGCCGCTGCCCCCTCTGCTGCGAGCTCTCGCTTGACACTGCGATGTCTCCACGACTGCTGGCCGGCCTGCTGGTGCCCCCGAGCCTCGCCACCATCCGCGCAACCAAGCTGCGCATCGGCATGTAGGACACAGCGCCAGACGGGTGCATGTCGCTGGATTCTGTGGAGGCAATGGGCCCTACGTTACGGCTCCTAGGCGCCATGCGAGCTGACGGCGCCGAGCACACACAGTCCGAAGAGCCGCTACAGCCGCGGCGGCCGGGCAGCACCAGGGGCCACGCGGAGTGGCTGGTGCACCTGCGGGAGGTGAAGGGAGCCCGGTCGCTGGAGCTGCATAGCTTCGAGCTAACCATCGGAGACCTGTGCTGCCTGGACCAGGCACTGGGGCCGGAAGTAAAGGTGAGGGCGTGACAGCAGCTGTGCACTAGTCAACCCCACGCGCTTCCTCTGCCTAGCCAGCAACCCGACGTGCCCTCCAGCTTGTGCACTGCTGCCCTCACTTTACCGTTTGTTGCAGTTGGGGTGGGGCGCAGCCAGATTGCGCCTAAGCTCGGAATATGGACCCTCTGCGGCGTCCGCCCCACTGACATCGTGACATGCCTCGCGTGTAGAGCCCGCTGCCAAGAGGACCTGTACCCGCGCCCGTGCTCATTCACCGCTCGCAGGCCCTAAGCATCCAATGCTGTACGTCTCCAGCAGCTGCGCTTCCGGCGCTGCTGGGCGCCCAGAGCCTATAGGAGATACAACTAGACCTGCAGCAGTGCACGAGCTGCATAATGGGCGACCTGGAGTCCGCGCTCGCAGTGCTGTGCGCCACCGCTCCGGGGCTCAAGCGCAAGTCGTGCAAATGCTGCCCGCCGGACAGCAAGGTGGAGGTGGCGGTGCTGGCGACACTGCGGAGCGCCGGGAGGGACAGCATCGCACTCAAGGTCAGCTAGTGCGGCGTGTCGGGCGGTGTAGGCGGGGAAGTGGGGCACGGGCTGCTCTGGGTTTGAGGGCAGCGTGGTGAGGCGGCATGGTGCCTTGGTGTGGTGTGCACAGCGTGGCATCTGCGGGATTCCATACCGTATGTCGGGGGCCGACGGCGACGATGATTGCTCGTGTGGTTGGTGACTGGGTTTGTGGGTTAAGGTACGATCCGGGACGGGTTCTGAGGCTTTGCAAGCTACGTACTGTTGGGGCACAGGCCGCCTGCAGCACCGGCCCGCACGCCCGCTGGTCGGCGCGTGCGCAGCTGTGTGTGAACCAGCGCCAGCGGGTACGGCGCAACCCCGGCAAGCAAATGGATGTCCTGTCACCGAAGCGATTAACGTTGTTAATCAGCGTAGGGCTAAAGTCACCGAAGCGATTAACGTTGTTAATCAGCGTAGGGCTAAAGTTGTCGTAGGGACATGGGACGACACAAAAAACGCTTTTTCACCGAAGCGATTAACTTTGTTAATCAGCGTAGGGCTAAAGTTGTCGCAGGGCTGCATGGGACGACGAAAAAACGCTTTTTGGCACTGGGGCTTTTGGGGGGCTTGGCCTGGGATGAGGGTCACCGTGGTTCTGTGTGACCGCTCAATTTTGGCAGCGCGGGGCGGCGCGGTCTGGGGCTTCGGGGGGCGCGCGACAGGTCGCAGGTTCGAGTCTCACCTCGCGCATTTTGGCGTCCACCTCGCTTCTTCCGCTTCTCCCGCGCTCTTCTTTTCGCTCTCGCTCGCTCATCCGTTAACGCTGCTATTCATATCATCGTTCACAACTTCTCTGACCTCAGCGGGCCGCTCTTTCGCGAACTGACCTCGTCTTTGCATGACTAAGCCTGCACCACTGCGCCTCAAACAGCGCGCTAACCTCAGCCTCGCACTTGCAACAACGCTCTTTGATCACTAAAAATGCAACTACAGTCATCGCGCTGTCCAGGGCCTTCGCGCCAGAAAGTCGACCTCGAAATGTCCCGCGCGGTTGGGCATGCCTTCGCGCTCGACATCTCACCAGTGCGGCGCAATTGCGGGGGAGGCCTTCCTGATAGCTTACATGGAATGGGCAGGGCTGGGCAGGGCTGAACGGGCTAGGGCGACGATGGGCATGAGTGAGCAAGGCAGGGCTAGGGCTCAGCAGCTCAGTGGGCTCAGCTCAGCAGTGGATTCCCCTGGGCTCCTACCAACTGCTCATTCAGCTCAGCTCAGCTTAGCTTGGCTCAGCTTAGCTTAGCTTGGCTTGGCTTAGCTTACCTGATGTCAGCTTGGCCTAGCTGGCCTAGCAGTCTGCCACACACTTGGCTACAGGTCAGGCCAGGGGAGCTCCCCTGGATCAGGCTAGGGGCTCCCAGCACGTTCATCAGCACTGCGCACCCAGGACACAGCTGGTGCTTCATGAATGACAGCACATGGCACTCAGGTCAGGCACTGCTGTCTGTAACAACACAAGCTTGTTGCAGGGGTGCAAGGGCAGGGGCTATGCATGGGTGCAGGTGGGGTGCAGGGTGAAAGGGCAGGCTGCACAGAGGGGTGAAGGGTGGGGTGCAGTGGTGCAGGAGCAGGGGCCAGGGGTGTAGGGTGGCGTGCAGGGATGCCAGAGCAGGAGCCAGGGGTGCAGGTCGGGGTGTAGGGACGCAAGGGCAGGGGCCAAGGGTGCAGAATGTGGTGCGGGGGTGCAAGGGCAGGGTGCAGAAAGGGGTGACAGGTGGGGTGCAGACGTGCAAGGGCAGAGTGCATGTATAAATGGGTCAGGGTGGGGTGCAGAGATGCAAAACTCGGTGCAGAAAGGGGTGCAGAGAGGCAAGGGAAGGGTCCAGAAGGGGGTGCAGGGTGGGGTGCAGGGGGGCAAGGACAGGGTGCAGGAAAGATACCTGGGTGGGGAGCAGGGGTGTGTGCAAGAGCATGGTGCAGAAAGGGGTGCAGGATGGGGTGCAGGGGTGTGTGCAAGGGCATGATGCACAAGGGGGTGCGTGCAGGATGGGGCGCAGGGGTGCAAGGGTACAGAGGGGGGAAGGTAGGATGGGGTGTACAGGTGCAAGGATAGGGACCAGGGCTGCAGGGTGGGGTGCAGGGGTGCAGGGGGCAGGGGTGTAGGGTGGGGTGCAGGGGTGCAAGGGTGCTTTGCAGAAAGGGGTGTTGGGTGGGGTACAGGGGTACAAGGACAGGGTGCAGAAAAGGGAGCAGGGTGGGATACAGGGGTGCAAGGGCAGGGTGCAGGAAAGAGAGCAGGGTGGGGCACAGGGGGGCAAGGGCATCGCACAGAAACGGCTGCAGAGAGGGGTGCAGGGGCGCAGAAGTGCAAGAGTGCATGAAGGGGTGCCAGGTGGGGCACAGGGGGGCAAGGGCAGGGTGCATGTATAAATGGGTCAGGGTGGGGTGCAGGCATGCAAGGGCAGGTTACAGAAAGGAGTGCAGAGAGGCAAGGGAAGGGTGCACAATAGAGTGCAGGGTAGGTGGGAATGCAGGGGGGCAACACAGGTTGCATAAAGGGGTGCAGGGTGGGATACAGGGGGGCAGGGGCAGGCTGCAGAAAGGGGTGCAAGGTGGTGTGCAGGGGTGTGTGCAAGGGCATAGTGCAGAAGAGGGTGCTGGGTGAGGCACAGGGGTGCAAGGAGTAGGGTGGCGTGGGGTAGGGTGCAGGGTGGGGTGCAGGGGTGAAAGGGCAGGGCACAGAGAAGGAAGCAGGGTGGGGTGCAGTGGTGCATGAAAGGGTGCAGGGTTGGCACACTCAACACACTCTTGCATAAAGTGCCATGCCGTTACACACACGCACATCACACCCTTGCCCACTCACCCCTACAAGAGGGGTGCAGCAGGAGCAGCATGCCGCCAAGGCCAGCCAGGCCGCCCGTCCTCCATGTCACATGTGCTGCCTCCCCACACGTGCCTCTGCCCCTTCCACCACGCCCTCGCATCACCGAAGCGATTAACTTTGTTAATCAGCGTAGGGCTAAAGTTGTCGCAGGGCTGCATGGGACGACGAAAAAACGCTTTTTGGCACTGCGGCTTTGGGGGCTTGGCCCTGGGCTTTTGGGGGCTTTGGGGGCTTGGCCTGGGATGAGGCCCACCGTGACCGTCTGTGATCGCGCTACTTCGGCAGCGTTGGGCGGCGCGGCCTGGGGCTGGGGAGACGGGCGAGAGGTCGCAGGGTCGAGTTTCACGTCGCGCGTTTTGGCGGTTTTTTCGCCTCTTTGGCTCCTCCCGCGCTCCTCTCCTCGCTCTCGCTCGCTAATCTATTAACGCTGCTGTTCATAGCGTCGCTCAAAGCTTTGCTTGCGTCGGCGGGCCCCTCTTTCGGAAACTCACCCCGCGTTTGCATGACTAAGCCTGCACCGCTGCGCCTCAAACAGCGCGCTAGCCTCAGCCTCGCGCTTCCAACAACGCTCTTTGGCCACCCAGAATGCAACTACAGTCATCGCGCTGTCTAGGGCCCTCGCGCCAGAAAGTCGACCTGGAAATGTCCTGCGCGGTCGGGCATGCCTTCGCGCCAAACACCTCACCAGTGCGCCGCAATCGCGGGGGAGGCCTTCCTGATACCTTACATGGACTGGACAGGGCTGGGCAGGGCTGGGCAGGCTAGGGCAACGCTGGGCATGAGTGAGCAAGGCAGGGCTAGGGCCCAGCTCAGTGGGCTCAGCTCAGTGGACTCCCCTGGGCTCCTACCAACTGCTCACTCAGCTCAGCTCAGCTTAGCTTGGTTCAGCTTAGCTTACCTTGGCTTGGCTCAGCTTACCTGATGTCAGCTTGGCCTAGCTGGCCTAGCAGTCTGCCACACACTTGGCTACAGGTCAGGCCAGGGGAGCTCCCCTGGATGAGGCTAGGGGCTCCCAGCATGCTCACCGGGCGCAACTCTCGCGCCGTCACTCTCGCTGTTTCACGCTCTCGCTCTCCTACGTTCTCTTCGTAGCACATACATTCACATCTCGTCATTCACGCACTCGCAACCGCGTCGCTTTCACGCAAGCGCTTCACTCGGTCTGCCAGCATCGGCACTGGTCTCGTTGTGCATTCGTGACCCCCTTATAGCTTGTCTGTGTGACCGGTACTTGCATTGGCGTTATTGAGATAATATAGATAATGCTGTGCTTCTCTTACACGCCCACAGCACGAAGTCGACCTGGAAATGCCTCCAGCGTCGCGACATGTCTTCGCGCGAAACACCTTCCCAGCACTCCACGATTGTATAGGAGTCGCGCAATCCAGCGTAAATGTCATGCAGAACGCTACATGTCGCAAAGGCACAGCGCTGAACGCTACCAGGGCGTCGTTGGCTGGGTTACGGGTTATGCAGCAACACATGCACCCTGCGCTCTCAGCACCCACAAGGCTTCACGTACACACTCAGGAACGATGCGCTCAGCACTCACGTACGGTGCACTTGACTGCTAGGACAGACAGGAGGTACAACGTGGCATGGGGAACACCTGCTGCAGTCTGGATGTACAACACAGGCTTGCTTGTGCGGGGTACTGGCAGGGTGGGAGGCGTGGGTCAACAGGGCTCTCCGTCCTTGCCCCTCTTTAGCAGGCAGCTGTTCGAAGGTGTGCACTCATCAGAAGGCGTGCACTGGAAAAGTGGGCGTTCAACAGGCTTGCACCCAAGGGGCACGTGGTGAGAAGGCACACGCTTAAAAGGCCTGCGCTGGAAAGGCGTGCATTCACAACACATGCACTGCTGAGAAGGCGGGTGGTCACCAGACCTGCACCCAAGGGGCACGTGGTCAGACGGCACACACTCTAAGCGCCTGGGCTGGCAAGGCGTGCATTCAGAAGGCGTGTACTGAAGAGGCTGGCGTTCAACAGGCCTGCACCCAAGGGGCACGTCGTGAGAAGCCACAAGCTCATAAGGCATGGGCTGGCAAAGCGGGCATTTTGAAGGCGTGCACTGAAAAGGCGGGGGTTCAACAGGCCTGCAACCATGCCTGCACATCCTGAAAAGACTCTCACTGCACAAGACTGAACACGCTGAAAACACCCTCCCTGCCCACACCTCACAAGGCCCTCACCGCCCACGCACCCCACCACAGGTCAAAAGGCCTGGGGTCAAAAGATGTGCACTGAGAAGGCGTGCACTGAGAAGGCGGGCATTCAACAGGCCTGCACCCAAGGGACACAGCAGCACGCACCCCAACCTCTTCACACGCACCCCTGCTGTCCAACTCGCACTTGCAAGGGGCACAGGCACGTGTCAGGAGCCGGCCGCCCAAGTCAAGGGCCAAGAGGGGTGCAGCAGGAGCAGCATGCCGCCGCGGCCAATGAGGCCGCCCCTCCTCCATGTAACATCTGCCGCCTCCTCACACGTGCCTGTGCCCCTTCCACCGCGCACTCGCATACAGCACCACAAACCCCAGCCTCTCACCTCACCTCGCCGCCCACCACACACCGCCCCCGCACACCAGCAGCCAGCCTACACAGAGCTTCGGTCCCCCCCCACGCCCGAGACGGGCGTCTTGTACAGCAGCACAAACCCCAGCCTCTCATCTCACACCGCTGCCCACCAAACCCGCCCAGCACACACCGCCCCCCACACACCAACAGCCAGCCTACACAGAGCTTCGGTCCCCAGCCCGAAACGGGCGTCATGTGGCACTGGGGCTTTGGGGGCTTGGCCTGGGATGAGGGTCACCGTGAATCTGTGTGACCGCTCAATTTTGGCAGCGCGGGGCGGCGCGGCTTGGGGCTTCGGCCGCGCGAGAGGTCGCAGGTTCGAGTCTGACCTCGTGCATTTTGGCGTCCATCTCGCTTCTTCCGCTTCTCCCGCGCTTTTCTTTTCGCTCTCGCTCGCTCATCCGTTAACGCTGCTATTCATATCATCGTTCACAACTTCTCTGACCTCAGCGGGCCGCTCTTTCGCGAACTGACCTCGTGTTTGCATGACTAAGCCTGCACCACTGCGCCTCAAACAGCGCGCTAACCTCAGCCTCGCACTTGCAACAACGCTCTTTGATCACTAAGAATGCAACTACAGTCATCGCGCTGTCCAGGGCGCTCGCGCCAGAAAGTTGACCTCGAAATGTCCCGCGCGGTTCAACATGCCTTCGCGCTCGACATCTCACCAGTGCGGCGCAATTGCGGGGGAAGTCTTCCTGATAGCTTACATGGACTGGGCAGGGCTGGGCAGGGCTGAACGGGCTAGGGCGACGATGGGCATGAGTGAGCAAGGCAGGGCTAGGGCTCAGCAGCTCAGTGGGCTCAGCTCAGCAGTGGATTCCCCTGGGCTCCTACCAACTGCTCATTCAGCTCAGCTCAGCTTAGCTTGGCTCAGCTTAGCTTAGCTTGGCTTGGCTTAGCTTACCTGATGTCAGCTTGGCCTAGCTGGCCTAGCAGTCTGCCACACACTTGGCTACAGGTCAGGCCAGGGGAGCTCCCCTGGATCAGGCTAGGGGCTCCCAGCACGTTCATCAGCACTGCGCACCCAGGACACAGCTGGTGCTTCATGAATGACAGCACATGGCACTCAAATCAGGCACTACTGACTGGAAGAGCACAAGCTTGTTGCAGGGGTGCATGGGCACTGTGCACCCAGGATACAGCTGGTGCTTCATGGATGACAGCACATGGCACTCAGGTCAGGGACTACTGACTGGAAGAGCGCAAGCTTTTTGCAGGGGTGCAGGGGTGCAAGGGCAGGGGCTATGCATGGGTGCAGGTGGGGTGCAGGGTGAAAGGGCAGGCTGCACAAAGGGGTGAAGGGTGGGGTGCAGTGGTGCAGGAACAGGGGCCAGGGGTGTAGGTTGGTGTGCAGGGGGGCCAGAGCAGGAGCCAGGGGTGCAGGTTGGGGTGTAGGGACGCAAGGGCAGGGGCCAAGGGTGCAGGATGTGGTGCAGGGGTGCAAGGGCAGGGTGCAGAAAGGGGTGACAGGTGGGGTGCAGACGTGCAAGGGCAGAGTGCATGTATATATAATTATATTTATAAATGGGTCAGGGTGGGGTGCAGAGATGCAAAACTCGGTGCAGAAAGGGGTGCAGAGAGGCAAGGGAAGGGTCCAGAAGGGGGTGCAGGGTGGGGTGCAGGGGGGGCAAGGACAGGGTGCATAAAGGGGTGCTGGGTGGGGTACAGGGGGGCAAGGGCAGGCTGCAGGAAAGATAGCAGGGTGGGGAGCAGGGGTGTGTGCAAGAGCATGGTGCAAGATAGATGGGGTGCAGGATGGGGTGCAGGATAGGGCGCAGGGGTGCAAGGGTGCAGAGGGGGGCAGGTAGGGTGGGGTGCAGGGGGCAGGGGTGTAGGGTGGGGTGCAGGGGTGCAAGGGTGCTGTGCAGAATGGGGTGTTGGGTGGGGTGCAGGGGTACAAGGACAGGGTGCAGAAAGAGAGCAGGGTGGAATACAGGGGTGCAAGGGCAGGGTGCAGGAAAGAGAGCAGGGTGGGACGCAGGGGTGCAAGAGCACGGCCTGCGAGTGCAGGATGGGGCGCAGAAGTGCAAGAGTGCATGAAAGGGTGCAGGGTGGGGCACAGGGGGGCAAGGGCATTGCACAGAAAGGGCTGCAGAGAGGGGTGCAGGGGTGCAAAGGCAGCGTGCGTAAAGGGGGTGCCAGGTGGGGCACAGGGGGGCAAGGGCAGGGTGCATGTATACATGGGTCAGGGTGGGGTGCAGGGATGCAAGGACAGGGTGCAGAAAAGGGAGCAGGGTGGGATACAGGGGTGCAAGGGCTGGGTGCAGGAAAGAGAGCAGGGTGGGGCACAGGGGGGCAAGGGCATCGCACAGAAAGGGCTGCAGAGAGGGGTGCAGGGGTGCAACGGCAGCGTGCATAAAGGGGTGCCAGGTGGGGCACAGGGGGGCAAGGGCAGGGTGCATGTATACATGGGTCAGGGTGGGGTGCAGGGATGCAGGGGCAGGGTGCAGAAAGGAGTGCAGAGAGGCAAGGGAAGGGTGCAGAAAAGGGAGCAGGATAGGTGGGAATGCAGGGGGGCAACACAGGTTGCATTAAGGGGTGCAGGGTGGGATACAGGGCGGGGGCAGGGGCAGGCTGCAGAAAGGGGTGCAAGGTGGTGTGCAGGGGTGTGTGCAAGGGCATGGTGCAGAAGAGGGTGCTGGGTGAGGCACAGGGGTGCAAGGATGCAGAGAGGGGCCAGGTAAGGTGGGGTGGGGTAGGGTGCAGGGTGGGGTGCAGGGGTGAAAGGGCAGGGCACAGAAAAGGAAGCAGGGTGGGGTGCAGTGGTGCATGAAAAGGGTGCAGGGTGGGCACACGCAACACACTCTTGCACATGGTGCCATGCCGTTACACACACGCACATCACACCCTTGCCCACTCACCCCTACAACAGGGGTGCAGCAGGAGCAGCGTGCCGCCGAGGCCAGCCAGGCCGCCCGTCCTCCATGTGCCGCCTCCTCACACGTGCCTCTGCCCCTTCCACCTCGCCCTCGCGTACAGCACAAACCCCAGCCTCTCACACCGCTGCCCACGCCCCCCGCACACCAGCAGCCAGCCTACACGGAGCTTCGGTCCCCCCCCAGCCCGAAACGGGCGTCATGTTGTCGCAGGGCTGCATGGGACGTCGAAAAAACGCTTTTTGGCACTGGGGCTTTGGGGGGCTTGGCCTGGGGTGAGGCTCACCGCGTGCGTGCGTGCGTGCGTACCACACCTACCCCCCTGCTTTTTGGGTCGCCATGGATGCAGTTCAGCTCCCTGATCATGAAACGGGTGGCGCGGGCGCTTGAAACACACCCGTTTAAAAGATATGCACGTCTGAAATATCAGGGGACCTCCCCTGCATTACATTTCCGCGGTAATTTGGGTCGACGCGCATAGGGAGTTTTTGCATGCGAGAGGGCGCAGGTTCGATGCTCACCGGGCGCAACTCGCTTTTCGCGCTTGCTCTCGCGCTGTCACTCTCGCTCTTTCACGCTCTCGCTCTTCTACGTTCTCTTCGTAGCACATACATTCACACCTCGTCATTCACGTAGTGGCGTGGCTGCATGGGACGTCACAAAAACGTTTCTCGGCAATGGGGTCCGGGGAGGCATAAGTGCAGGCTGGGGTGCAGTTCGCGCAATACTTTCGCGCGCTCTCGCTCTCGCTCTTTCACGCTCTCGTCCTTCTATATGTTTTCCACATCGTATACAATCTTGTGTCGTCGCTCACACGCTCGTAAACGCGTCTCTTTCACATAAGGCGCACGCGGCACTCCACCCGGTCTGCCAGAGACGCCTCGATGGCTGCGCAGACGATAGCACTGCACTCAGAAGGGAGTCCACATGTTGCTCACAATGCAATGGAAGCGTCGTAGGTCGCTAGGAGGCACGCAGCGCAAAATCGACCCGGAAATGTCTCAAGCGACGCGACATGCTTTCGCGCAGAACGCTCTTCCAGCACGGTACAACTGCGCAGCAGTGACAGATAACAGCGTACATGATAGGCGCGATATTTTATAGCGCAAGGGTGCAGCACTGAATGCGTCTTTGGGCTGTCGCAACCAAGGGGCACGTGGTAGAAAGGCACATGCGTGAAAGGCCTGAGCTGGAAAGGAGGGCGTTCACAAGGCGTGCACTGAGAAGGCGGGTTGTCATCAGCCAGGCCTGCACCCAAGTAAGGCACAAGTGGTGACAAGGCACACGGTCAAAAGGCTTGGGATTCAAAGATTTGCACTGACAAGGCGTGCACTCACAAGGCAGGCGTTCAACAGGACTGCACCCAAGGGGCACGTGGTGGGCAGGGGGGCAAGGGCAGGGTGCTGAAAGGCACTACTGACTGGAAGAAAACCAGCTTGTTGCATGGGTGCAGGGGTGTAAGGTCAGGGCCTATGCATGGGTGCAGGTGGGGTGCAGTGGTGCAGGAGCAGGGGCCAGGGGTGTAGGGTGGCGTGCAGGGGTGCCAGAGCAGGAGCCAGGGGTGCAGGTTGGGGTGTAGGGACGCAAGGGCAGGGGCCAAGGGTGCAGGATGTGGTGCAGGGGTGCAAGGGCAGGGTGCAGAAAGGGGTGACAGGTGGGGTGCAGACGTGCAAGGGCAGAGTGCATGCATAAATGGGTGCAGAGAGGCAAAAGGGGTGCAGGGATGCAAAACTGGGTGCAGAAAGGGGTGCAGAGAGGCAAGGGAAGGGTGCAGAAGGAGGTGCAGAAGGGGGTGCAGGGTGGGGTGCAGGGGGGGCAAGGGCAGGCTGCATGAAAGATAGCTGGGTGGGGTGCAGGGGTGTGTGCAAGGGCATGGTGCACAAGGGGGTGCTGGATGGGGCGCAGGGGTGCAAGTGTGCAGAGGGGGCAGGTAGGGTGGGGTGTACAGGTGCAAGGATAGGGACCAGGGCTGCAGGGTGGGGTGCAGGGGTGCAGGGTGCAGGGGTGTAGGGGGTGGTGCAGGGGTGCAATGGTGCTGTGCAGAAAGGGGTGTTGGGTGGGGTGCAGGGATACAAGGACAGGGTGCAGAAAAGGGAGCAGGGTGGGACGCAGGGGTGCAAGAGCACGGCCTGCGAGTGCAGGATGGGGCGCAGAAGTGCAAGACTGCATGAAAGGGTGCAGGGTGGGGCACAGGGGGGCAAGGGCATGGCACAGAAAGGGCTGCAGAGAGGGGTGCAGGGGTGCAACGGCAGCGTGCATAAAGGGGTGCCAGGTGGGGCACAGGGGGGCAAGGGCAGGGTGCATGTATACATGGGTCAGGGTGGGCCGAGGTGCAGGGATGCAAGGGCAGGGTAGGTGGGAATGCAGGGGGGCAACACAGGTTGCATAAAGGGGTGTAGGGTGGGATACAGGGGGGCAGGGGCAGGCTGCAGAAAGGGGTGCAAGGTGGTGTGCAGGGGTGTGTGCAAGGGCGTGCTGCAGAAGAGGGTGCTGGGTGAGGCACAAGGGTGCAAGGATGCAGAGAGGGGCCAGGTAAGGTGGGGTGGGGTAGGGTGCAGGGTGGGGTGCAGGGGTGAAAGGGCAGGGCACAGAAAAGGAAGCAGGGTGGGGTGCAGTGGTGCATGAAAGGGAGCAGGGTGGGCACAGCACACGCAACACACTCTTGCATAGGGTGCCATGCCGTTACACACACGCACATCACACCCTTGCCCACTCACCCCTACAAGGGGTGCAGCAGGAGCAGCGTGCCGCCGAGGCCAGCCAGACCGCCCGTCCTCCATGTAACATGTGCCGCCTCCTCACACGTGCCTGTGCCCCTCCCACCTCGCACTCACATACAGCAGCACCAACCCCAGCTTCTCACCCCGCTGCCCACGCACCCCGCCCAACACACACCGCCCCCGCACACCAGCAGCCAGCCTACACGGAGCTTCGGTCCCCCCCAGCCCGAAACGGGCGTCATGTTTGCAGGGAATGCCCTATTTCCTGATAGACTCGGCTGCCTGATTTTGTTTCAACGTGGGCTGAGCCAGGCTGAGCCCCGCAGCTCCAACCGGTTGGGAACACGTGCCGCTCTTTTGTAAGCGCTACGCAAGCTTCCTGGGACCGCCCGCCCTTCTGGTTCTGATAGCTAGCTAGGCTTCCTGGCGTACAGGTTCCTGGCCAGCGTTGCAGGTAACTGTAGCTTACCAACACACAGTAGCTGAGCCATTTGCCGGCCGGTTGGCCTTCACCTAACGTATGAGCGCCAAGCGCAACAGTTTTCTCAGGAAAACAGCGCCACATTTCCGGACTGACAACAAACGCGGCGAGGGGAGACTCGGCCGCTGTCATAATGTCTTTCTGCCGTATCGCTTTGGCTTCTGGGCCATGGCACTGTGTGGCAGCAGCACCTGCCTGCCCCGTTGCCAACACGCTTCCAATCACTAATACCGTAGACAAGAAGGTTCCCCACTCATACGGTGCCCACTGGAGTTCAGAAGAGTGGGCAATGCAGCAGTAACGCAGCCACGAACACAGCCGCACTCCTGCGCATCAGAGGGAAAACACCACAGCCATCGGCTCGCCAAGGGGCTCTATTGCGTCCCACCCATCCCCACCTGTCACAGTCATGACCCCTGCTAACTGTGCACGCGCGTATACATGCTGCACACTTGACAATGTGTGTGCCCACAACGACAAGTGCATGCTACATCTACCGCCAACCCAAGCTGAGCACCCGTGCAAGTTGATGCATCGCGATGCGGGCGCAGTACGCATGTCCTGATGGACAACACCAGCGCTAATGGTGCCCACCCGCGCGCGGCGTGGGATCACCGTCTGCAGCACACACTCCAGGCGACCAAGCTAAATACACCCGGCTAGAGATAACTGGAGATCCGTACAGTCCAAACTGCAAGCTCGCATGTCGACGGGCAGCTGTCAAACATAACCTTGTGCGTTCAGTGACGTGTAAGCCATAGGTCCAATGCTCGTGCCTAAACCCTACTATCTACGAATGGACGCTACACCACAAACCGGTCCTGTAATTAAACAACTTCACCAGTATGGCCATGATGCAGAGTTTATATACCTTATCAGCGAAATGCAAGCGACACCGCCCCCGTGCGTAGCACCACCGCACCACAACGACAAGCGAACCTATCCGGGCCATGCAGACGCCTCTTGCCCAGCACCTGCCTGCAAGTTATTCCCTCCTCCTTTCCCCACCTCTACACAACAGGCTGCCGCACTCATACCGCTCTGCCGCAAACAACCGTCCCGCCCGCCCGCCCGCAACGCACCGCCGACCCGGTTTCCTCGCGCTTGACGCGTACCCGGCCCCAACGTCCCCGCTACGTCCGAGGGTCCACCCCGAGCGCCACCTTGGTCTCCTCAAACACGTACCACCCGATGCCCGCCGCAGGCGCCATCTTCAGCAGGTTGGGCAACAACCCCTTGTACAGCCCCCGCACCCTCCCGCGCTATGGTCTTACGGAACACGTCCACCATGCCCTTGTACTTGAGCTCCGGAACCTCCCCATGCCCCACGACGCCCTTGTGGGGCGCTGCATGTGACCCCGCCGACCCGTGGGTCGCCGCGCTGGCCGTCGACCCGTGCGTCGCGGCGTGCAGCACAGGCCCATGTGCCGCCGCCGCCGCCGCGGGCGCGGGGCGGTGCCGGTGCACGTGGCTGTGGCTGCGGCCCGACTGGGCCTGCAGCCGCGTGCGGACCAACGCCAGCGGATATGACACGACCTGGGGAGAAGAACGGGTGCCAATGGGGGTCCTCAGGTGTCGCGGCTACGAATACATTACAACAGGCTGCCTATTCAGCCCAGCTGGGCGCCCACGCGCTAACCGCCCTGCTAGACGGACCCTGACCTCCACGCACTTTGTTTGCCCACGTTGCTCCATGTGTCCCCGCTTGCGCTTTTAGGGCAGAGCTTCCGGAGCCGGACGCACGTGCGCTGTGAGGCTGGGCCGCACAGCGACCCCCATATCCCTAGCCTTCCGCACGCCGTTTGGACCCCCCTTCCTTCCCTCCCTCCCTCCCGAGTCCCCAGCTGTGCTACGAATGTGGGCATGATGCACTGGGAACAGCACGGCCGCTCAGCGAACCCACTACACAGCCCCGCTGTACTCGTAGCTCAAAGAGCGTTGCCGACCCCTGCTGATGCCCTTCCAACTCCCCTGATGACTTGTGACGTTGGACGCGCCCATCCCGCGCCCCCACCTGCGCTATGGAGCTGGACACCATGCCCGCCACCACGATGGCTATGTGGGGCGGCCGCCCATCGTGCCGCTCGTACAGGTGGCCCATCAGCACCTGAAGGACAGAGGGAAGTAACAGGAGGGAGGACGGTGGGCGGTAGGACGCAATAAGGCAGACCACGCGAGCACCTCACCCCGTCCCCTACCCCAGAGCACCGCCGTAAGGTTTCTCGGCCGGTGCCATAGCATTCTACGCTCCCAACACTGCCAAGCCCTTATACGGCTCACTGCTTGCATAACGGTGCCTATGCCGCCACCCTCGAGCCGCCCGGGACACCCAGCCGCCCTGTCCTAACCCGCAAGGCACAACCCACAGCGCAAGCCCTTCGCCGTTTCACTCCGCACCCACCCCAACTGGTCCGGCCCACACCACCAAAGCGCATGGCGTGCAAGAGCGCCATACTCGTCGCCAGCAGTGCAAGACTCCTCCTGGCCGTCCCCATTGCTTTAACCCCAGGTCCCGACAACAGGACAACCTACAAACATGGAATTCCCCAGCCTTGAACCTCCAAACCCGCCCCGCCGGAACCCTAACCCCGCCCCCGACTCAGACAGCGCAATGCCCTAACCCGTTCGCCCTTCCGTACGGCTCAAACCCCTCTAGGCCCGTGCGCCCCTGCCCCCCTGCCCTCCACGCCCTGTGGCCCGGCCCTACCTCGAACAGCGCAATGTCCACCCCCGCGAAGGGCAGGATGCCGATCATGGAGGGCGTGAGGCCGCGGTAGAAGGCGCCCACGCCCTCGTCCCGCCGGATGCGGTAGGCGGCGTGCAGGATGCCCCAGTAGGTGCCGGGGGGAGACACCGCCAGCCGCGTGCGGATGGTGTCCAGCGGGTACAGCAGGCCCTGGCGTGGTGGGGCGAAGGCAGGGTGGAAGTCTGTGAGGAAGCCTTGGGAGGTGTGCTGATGGGACAACTGTTTTAAGTAAGCAATGTGTAAGCGGGCCGATGGCGAAGAATGCCCTACCGCATGGACAGTGGAAGGCAGCTATTGTGCATCGTTGGGCTAAGAACACGTAGCACGCCGCGTCGCAGCATAGAAGGCTGGCATATAACTGCAAGCTCTGGTGTTCCCTCCCACGCCGCCCAGCGCTAGCGGATCGTCAGGAATTGTCTACTTGGGCAACCCTATGCCCCCTCTGTCTATAAGATCGTGCCCAGCTGCCCACCTGCGCGATGGCTCCAGCGATGCCCCCCGACAGCATGCGCTCCCGCACGCGCACGTGCTCCGGGTCCGCAGCCACCAGCGACCGTATGCTGTCGTTCAGCGTCAGCTTCAATGCCGTCTCAGGCGCGATCTTCACCACATTCGCGCCGTTGCCACGAAACATGGACTTTAATGAGCCTGCACATCAGCGGATTCCAAGGATGGGCATGCTGGTGTTGGTGCCGGACGGGTTGCGACGAAAGGACACGGGCCTGTGACCCAGATGGCATAGCTACGCACCTGCGACAGAGACCAACGCAGCGTACTCATGTGCTGTGTTCAAGGGGAATGCGGGATGTGGGAAGGTGCCGGGCAGAGCATTCCGCACCGTGGGATATGATTGTGTGTGGCTTACCCTCGGAGAGCATCCGCTGCCAGCCTTGCCGCAAAGACAGGCCTTTCGCCGCGTCATGCGTCTGCAGAATCATCTTCAACCGGTCTATTGGGGCGGTGGCTGTCCTGCTGATGGCGCCACTGAGGGCTGCAGGCAGGGGCAAGGGGTCGCAGGGGCTGCATGTCAGAGTTGGGTAAGCAGGAGGTGCAGGGGACCAAGGGTTTAGGCAGGCCAATGAGGGCATACTTGCGACGTGCATCAGGTATGATAAACTCTCTGACGTACGGCTTATGCTATGCATTGGAGCTTAACCAGCAAGCATGACGCCAGCGTGACAGCCCGCGCTCGGTCGCGGGTCGGGTTGTCGTCGCGACGGCCGACGGCGCGCTCGACTTACCACCCGAGAGGAAGACCTTGTATGTTCGTAGCGGGTCATTCGTGCACTGTAGCTGCTGGAGTGGTTGCTGCTGTGACGCTTGCTGCTGCGCTTTTTTCGACGCAGGTGCTGGGCACTGCAATGAAGAGCTGGGCCCGGGGCCCGCCCCTTCTTCCCCGTATCCGCTCATGGATGGGTATGGCTGAAGAGACATTCGTTAAATGTCCGGTGGCATGAAGCCCAGGCTCGCACGAAACGGGCCGATGGCGCGCCCGTGCAGGCGCGCCAAGGCTTTAAACGGGCCGCGTTCACAACACCGATAAAAGAGCAGCTCCAAGGGCTATCTTCCTCGCCAACGATGCGAAAGCAACAGCTCAGGCCTGAAGACTGCGCTCCTGTCCGTATTAATCAGCTGAAGCAATTACTTGATGGCCTGCAGACGCTGTGTCCAATCAAGAACGGTGTCGTGTAGCAAAAGGAGGGCAGGGTGTTGCTAGTTCGGTATGGAGTAGGTAGAAAGGTTGAATAACACTGCACGTATACATGTGCCAAACAATGTTGTAAAGCTAGGTAATCTCTTCTTATAGTGGCTATGACAGCGTGGGTCCATCGCTGTTTAGCACGCACAGGACAAGCCCCATGCAGAAGGCCCCAGAGCCCGGACGGGAAGCGCGGCTTTTCCACTGCCTACGCCCCGCAAACCTGTACATCAAATCGCACTTACATTTCCATATCGAACATCATACTGCTGTTGCTATTTATCAACACTTGAAGGGGCGTCCTCCTTATAGATCGACATTTGCCGCGCTTCCGGTTTTCAAGTGCAACACCATGGCGGCTGCTGCCGTAGGTCCCCGTCTACAGATTGCAGGCGAGCGTCAAAGTGGGCAAGATGTCAGGACGCAGAACGTGACGGCGGTGACCGCGGTGGCGAACATCGTCAAGAGCAGCTTGGGGCCAGTGGGGCTCGATAAGGTCAGCCGTGGCACTATATGAAGTTCAACGGCAGTGCTGCAGCCTTGGTGCATACTCACATGCGGTCGTTTGTGGGCAGATGCTGGTGGACGACATTGGGGATGTGACCATCACCAACGACGGCGCCACTATCCTCCGGTTACTAGAGGTGGAGCACCCAGCTGCCAAGGTAGGCAACTTGAACACCTGCCACCCCCAGATGTGTCCGGGGAGGCCTGGGGGTATGGGGCTGTCAGCCTCGGCGGCCAGGGGAGTGAGTTACGGGAGGCCAACTGTCGGGTGCAGGGCAGCTGTGGGTCATGCCCGTGAAAGCAGACGTCGACATATGAACGGGTTGACCACTTGCCAGTTAGCTCAATGGCAAAACATGGGCCAGATTGTCAAGGGCTGTAAGCTACTGTGGCTGATCCGGCTGCACCTGAATGGGGAGGTCCTGAATAGCGGCAGTGCAGTTGCAGCAACCGTTCAATATGGTCGCAACCTTGCCAGCCGTTGGTAGAGTATGTCCGCTGCCCAGTGCGCCGATGTGTGTATCCACACGGTGCCGTGTATGAGCGGCGCCGACAGCTGGTATCCTGGTGGTACAAGCAGGGACGCGACCGTTGACGCGCATGACAGGGGTCGTGTGCCGTACAGTGTGCCGGAGGGTGCGGTGCGGGGGCACGGCATCTGCATGATACACATGCATGGCCGATTTGGGGGTGAGGTCAGTTCCCAGTGATGTTCGCGATCGAGGCAAGGTTGCAGCTTTCCACCACGAGCTTGCGGTACAGTGTCCGTCATATGGTGACATGACGGTGCTCGCTACAAGGTGGCATTTCCGCCAGTGCTTTGGAATGCATGGGCGCCCCAGCTCGTTGTTAAGGGCAACGACCCGATGGCACCGGTTTTGTTGCAGTGAGGGTCTCGTCCCCGCAAGCTCGTTCTGGAATCTACATGCTGCACAGGGGCGACCTTTCAGGCAGAATGTTCCAAGGGGCTTGCTCAGGAGCTGGCTGAGTTACAGGCAATCAGGCCCTGTTTGGTAGTAGCCAGGGCAACGGAAGCTTACCGGTACGATATGCTTGCCTGTTTGCTTATCGTCCCGACCCCCGCCAGATCCTTGTGGAGCTGGCTGAGCTGCAGGACGCCGAGGTGGGCGACGGCACCACCAGCGTGGTCATCCTTGCGGCGGAGCTGCTCAAGCGCGCCAATGAGCTGGTCAAGAACAAGATCCACCCCACGAACATCATCGCTGGGTACCGCCTGGCCATGCGGGAGGTGCGTTGGTGCCTTGGGTGTGTTGGCGGAATATGGGATGCGTGAAAGGGCCGCCGCAGCACGGTGAGGGTACAGGATTGCATTTGAATGAAAGAGGAGAAAGCCCTGGTGCACGGAGTACGGCGGCGGAACGGACGAGTGCTGCCGTCCACATATGTCGAACAGCAAGAGACCTCACCCTGCTACACACTCCTTCTTCCTCGCAGGCCTGCAAGTACATTGAGGAGCACATGGCCACCAGTACGGAGTCGCTGGGCCCCACCACCCTGCTCAACTCGGCGCGCACCTCCATGTCCTCAAAGATTGTGGGCGCGGAGGGAGACTTCTTCGCCAAGATGGTGGTGGACGCCATGAACGCAGTCAAGTGAGCGGCGCAGTCAGGTCATTTGGGGGTCGAGAGCTACATGGAGTTGAGAGCTGCTAGGGGGTCAGGGGTACGGATGCACCAAGATGGTAGATGCCGTGTACGCAGTCAAGTGGGCAGGGTCCGGGAACAGCGCCGAGGAGGGTGTTGGTGAGGTGGGAAGGGGCTAACCCGCCAGCGGCACGTGGCTGGGCTTGAGTGCTGTCATGTCAGAAGGGACTGCGGTCGGCGACGCCGTTGGCAACGGGAGGTCAGGGTGCTTAGGGACAGAGGGTGGGTGGGCGGGCGGGGCGGTGGGCGAGGGAGCTGGGGGTGGGGGCAAAGGGCGCCAATGGCACGTGCTGGGTTTGTGTCTTCGCAGTGCCGTCTTACGGAGACGATGAGCTATATTAGGGGACCGAAGGGCCGATTTCGCAACCGGCATTCAACTGTGCGCAGTGCGCCATTGCCACCTGCGAAAGGACATGCACGGGGGTTGCAGGCGGGCATGGGCGGTGCAAGGGACTTGGCACGATGGCCGTACATCGGGCGCAGTAGGCCACCCGCCTGCCCTCGGGCACCACACTTTGCCAGTTTTAACACCGATGTGTAACACAAGTCCATTGTACCAATACCAGCACACCGACGTGTCCCGGCGCCCCTGCACCTCACCCGCAGGACCACTGACGAGCTGACGGGCAAGGTGCGGTACCCGGTCAAGGCGGTCAACGTGCTCAAGGCGCACGGCAAGAGCGCGCGGGAGTCCCTGCTGCTCAACGGCTACGCGCTCAACCTGGGCCGCGCGGCGCAGGTGGGCGGTGCGCAGGGGGGCGTTTCCTGGGCCCTGGTGTTGTCGCTTGGTCTGCTGCTGCACGCGGAATGTGCCGTATACCGGTATGCCTATGTACTCACGCAGGCATGAACCGGCAAGCACGTGTTCGTGCAGTGAGCACCATACCCACAACGCCACAAAGATTGTTGATTTAACGTTCGTCGTCGTTGCCCAAAGGGCCTCCGGGCCGCATCTCCGTCCCTCGCTGTTCGCAGGGCGGTAATTTTAAGAGCGCTGAAGCCTCCCAAGAAGTAAATACACCGCTGCGCCTTCCGCAACCCCGTGTGTCCTGCAGGGCATGCCGAAGCGCATCGTGGGCGCCAAGGTGGCCTGCCTGGACATGAACCTGCAGAAGGCGCGCATGATGATGGGCGTGCAGGTGGGCCGTGAGGCGGGCATGGACGGGCGTGCACATAGGTTTTGAGAGGACAAGTGGCGAGCGAGATGGGCATGCAGAGGGGTGTTGCTTGAGTTTCCTCCGCGCACGTGGTGATGGGCACGCATGGCCCAGGGATTTGGGTGATATGGGGCAGCTAGGTGGGTACCGTATGCGTGTGGCTTTGCCGCTGTAGCGACTTACATATTTGAGCAGCACAGCACTGGGCGGTTCCGCGTCTGGTTGGCCTACAACACAGGCTTGAAACGGCTGGGAGGTGGTGTCGTGGGTTACCGCTCAGCGCAACCCACGCCCTTGCGTGGGAACCGTTTCAGCAAGAGGCTACAGTCAAAGCGTCGACAATCCTTATCGGTATGTCACCTGCAAACCACCTTGGCCGTTCAGGCGTTCACTGACAACCCACCCTTCGACTCGTCCCCCTGCGGCCATGTCGTACCGCCCTCCAGGTCCTCGTGAACGACCCCAAGGAGCTGGAGAAGATCCGCGAGCGCGAGGCGGACATCACCAAGGAGCGCATTCAGAAGATCCTGGACGCGGGGGCAAACGTCATCCTCACAACCAAGGTGCGGCCCAAGGCGGGGGCGGGGGCGGGCTGGGACGATGGCGCGTTGTCGCCCCCATGGCCGTTGGGCTTCCAGGTAGCCTGGGACCTACAGGTGCTGTAGCATTGGGGCCCCGCGTTGAACCCAGCCATCTCATTGTGTACTTGTCCCTCAGTCCAACCATCTCCATGCACCCAACTGTGCAGGGCATCGACGACATGGCCCTTAAATACTTCGTGGAGGCGGGCGCCATCGCGTGCCGCCGCGTGGAGAAGGATGACCTCAAGTGAGCACAAGCAATAGGACTCAACTATCGCACTACACATTGTGAAACGTAGCGAACAGCATCCCACATCTCACAGGCGGTTACTAGGGCGTAGCTTCATGCCGAAGTGTAAGCCTTACACAGCTTGTTTGCCGACGTCACCGGGCCCCTACCTGCTCGTACTCTTGCCTTGCCCCTTGCCGGGCCACCCGGCACCCAGGCCTCTCCTACACAACCCTCTACCTCTACTGTGACCCCGCAACTGCATTCGTACACAACCCTCGACAGTCATTTGGGACCGTCATGTTAGCATGCAATCCTTGCACGGTAGTGCTATCGCTGCAGCTGCGGTTCATAACGGCAGCAGCAGACCGTCGCCACCCCACAGCAGTGGCACGTGAACATCCCTGGCCCGCGACCGTACTTCACGCAACCCCCAGGCGCATCGCCAAGGCCACCGGCGCCACGGTGGTGCTGACGCTTGCGGACATGGACGGCAACGAGACGTTCGACCCGGCGCACCTGGGCAGCGCGGAGGAGGTGGTGGAGGAGCGCGTGGCAGACGACAACATGATCATGGTCAAGGGGTGCAAGTGGGTGCAGGGGCAGGAGGGCGAAGGGGCGGGATCGGCGCAGGCTGCGTGGTTAGGGGTTGGTGGCTGCGCGCAGGGGAAACCCTGGCTGCGCGGCCGGTTGCCCGACGCACGCACCCGTTCCCATCCATAGCTGAGCCTGGGCCGTATGGCCAATTGCTGCCGCACAGAGACGGGATGGAGTAGGCCTTGATCAGCCTGGCCAGGGATCCAGACACAACGACAGCCCATCATAACGGGCAAGGCAGACCCTGCACCCTTCACCGCTGTCGTGTTCATATGCGCCCACCTGCCGTTCTCACGTTGCCCCGGCCAAACCCCCTCCCTCCCTCCCCCGTTCCAGGTACTCCCGCGCCGTGACGCTGCTGCTGCGCGGCGCCAACGACTACATGCTGGACGAGATGGACCGCTCCATCCACGACTCGCTGTGCGTGGTCAAGCGTGTGCTGGAGAGCGGGTCCGTGGTGCCAGGTAGGTTACTAGTTTTGCTTACCTGGCGGGGGCAAGCAAAGGACAGCGTGGAGATTTACCTGGATTAGAGCCTCCAAGGAAGGGGTTGCGTCAGCGGAACGGGGTGAGATGGGACGGCGGCCCGAGTTCGGGAGCAAAACGAGGGCCACCGGCAGCATGGCTGTGCAGAGCGTGGCAATGCTCTGCGTTCACACACCAGCTGTTGTCCGTGTTATCGTCCGTTGCCGCAGGCGGCGGTGCGGTGGAGGCGGCGTTGTCCATATTCCTGGAGCGGTTCGCAACGTCGCTGGGGAGCCGCGAGCAGCTGGCCATTGGCGAGTTCGCCAACGCGCTGCTGGTGCTGCCCAAGACGCTGGCGGTCAACGCCGCCAAGGACGCGACGGAGCTGGTGAGAAGATGCACGCGCTGACTTGCATTGACCTGTGGGTGCAAATGTCTCACAGCGCTGTCCAGCTCCCTTGCCCATTTCAATTGCTTCACCCTTTCCTTTTGTTACAAGCATGCATGCAGGCTAGCAGGCATATATCAGCATGTGTGGTTTCGCCGGTGGCCCCGCTGTTGCAACTGCAACTCGTGGTGACCACGCCTGTCCGACGCGTGCTGCTTTCGTGTCTTCCTCAGGTGGCTGCGCTGCGGTCGTACCACTACAAGGCGCAGACGCAGCCCGACCAGCAGGTGTGCGCGCAGTTCGGGCTGGACCTGGTGGAGGGGCGCGTGCGCAACAACGTGGAGGAGGGAGTGCTGGAGCCGGCCATGAGCAAGATCAAGATGATCCAGGTGGGGCGCATGGTGGGGGATGTCCGGGCACGAGAAGCACGGCGCTTAGTCATGGCAACGTTTGTGCGTGAGCAAGGACTGAACGGCGGGGTCTTTATAGGGTGCTATGCTAAGCGGAAATGGGGGATACTGGCTCGGCGCTGCAATGGTGCATGGTGATGCGCTGCACATGGCCTACATTGCTGGCTTGTGGCTTCAGCTTTTTGACCGTGTGCACCTTTGCACCCCTGTTACAACGTTGCAGTTCGCGACGGAGGCGGCCATTACCATCCTGCGCATTGACGACCTCATCAAGTTGGAAGCGCAGCAGGACGGCGGGGACGAGTAAGGGGACATGCGTTGCAAGGGAGAGCTGTGTTGCCGGTTGACGGGGGCACGTCACGGTGGAGCTTGTCCCCGCAGCCATGCGGCATGCGGTGGAACGGGCTGGACGGGAAAGGGTGCAGGGTGAAAGGAATGGGCGTGTGCGCGACCAGGGCGCGGCGGTACCCTTGTACAGCGGTGCAAAGGGCGGGTCGAGGATGTGCAAGGATCTGGGATTGTGCTAAGGGGCCCCAGGCAAATGTGGAGTGCAGTAGGGTCATTATGGCTATTCATCAGCGTGCATGGGGTTTTGAAGGCGGACAGGGCTCCATGCACCGCACATGGCTCTTGGTCTTGCGGTGGAGGGAACGCGGTCTGGGAGAGGCTGCTGGGGAGCGCCTTGTGGGACAGCACTGGAGGGTGGAAGGCTGCGCCAACGCGCGGCCTCTAGCAGTGGGCTTGTGTCCGAAAGGTGCTGTGTCCCCGCATCTCTACACCTGCGGCGTTGTTCTAAACTGGTGAACCGATAAGGGATTTCGTTTACGTACTCGTCTTGCAACGACAACGACACGGCTCCGTATTCAGCCTGACCAACATACTGGTCTTGTGCAGCGGGCCAAACCAACCGCCAGAGGTTGACGCATGTGGTTTCACGCTCAATGCCAGTGATACTCGTAGCCTAAATGCTGACCCATATCGGTTGGGATGCCGTGAACGAAACAGAAAGCGCAAGCCTGTTAGAGCTGTTGCCGTGTTGGAGCTTAAAGACCTGGCGAAACTGGGACTGAGTGGCCATGGACAGCAGAGATGGACAGCTGGGCTTCGAGTAGGAAGGTGCAGGCATAGACCCGGGAGCGGACGCAAAGGCAGGTACGAAAACCGACGCAGACAGCAAGGCCACCGGTATTGCGGCGTGCATCGTGGCTGGTAAGGCGCTCACGTATGAGGAAAACCTTGGCCAGGTTTGGAACAGGTTTGGAACTGGCCTTACAGAACGGGTGCACTGCAGCTGCACGGCAGTCCGGTTGTGTCTGAAGTCCCTACTCTACAAGGTCAAGTCATTCCGTCATTGAAGCGCACAACGACCGCATGGTGCCCAGCTTAGCGCTCCCCATATCACAACAACCATACAGTTGCCGCAAAGCGTACGATGCTCTCAAATGCTTGTCGTACGTGCAGGGCGCACACGGACAGTGCAGTAACCGCCAACTTGCTCAATGCACTCCCGATGTCCGTGGTCAGACTTTGCAACAGGCCTTGCAGCTTCCAAGCGTTGCCAAGTTGCATGCCCGCTATCTCAACCAAACCGTCAGCCACAAGCTTCAACTGGCCACTTCGTCCGTTTGCTACGCTGCCGCTGGACATCCCTACCTAAGCACCCACCCCACGCACCGCCGTTCCCCCAGCGCCCGCCGCTGCCCCCAGGGCCGCACACCCAGCCCCCATCCACGCGTCCGCCCCCGGCCCCCAGCGCTCCCTCCTCCCGCGCCCGTGCCCCCTACGCGTAGTACATGAGGTTGGCCTTCTTCTTGGCCTGCACCTGCACGATGCCCTCCACAAAGTCCTCGTGCGACACCTCCGTCCCCTCTCGCCGCAGCGCCAGCATGCCCGCCTCCACGCACACCGCCTTGAGTTGCGCCGCGTTGAAGTCGTCCGTGCTGCGCCCCAGCTCCTCGTAGTTCACGTCCGGCGACACGTTCATCTTGCGCGAGTGGATGCGCAGGATCTTGGCGCGCGCGTCCTCGTTGGGGTGCGGGAACTCGATCTTGCGGTCCAGGCGGCCGGAGCGCATGAGCGCGGGGTCCAGGATGTCCGCGCGGTTGGTCGCCGCAATGACCTTGACGTCGTCGTTGGAGGAGAAGCCGTCGAGCTGGTTGAGGAGCTCGAGCATGGTGCGCTGCACCTCGCGGTCGCCGGAGAGCTCGCTGTCGAAGCGCTTGGTGCCGATGGCGTCGATCTCGTCGATGAAGATGATGCAGGGGGACTTCTCCTTGGCCAGCGCGAACGCGTCGCGCACCATCTTGGCGCCGTCGCCGATGAACATCTGCACCAGCTGCGGCCCCGCCAGCTTGAGGAAGGTGGCGTTGGTCTGAGCCGCCACCGCGCGGGCGATGAGCGTCTTGCCCGTTCCTGGGGGGCCGTAGCTGCGGGGAAGGAGGGAAGGGGATATGGGAGGGCGGGAAGGGAGGTTCGGTTGAGGCTGGGCAGGCGGGCAGTGACCCATGGGACACTGAGGGCGTGGTGCTGGCTGGGCATGCGTTCTCGGGCTTGTAATGATCCCGGAGGTAGCGCTGCTGTGGACGCAGGCCGAGACATTGCTGCAAGTGTAACAGAACCATTGGAATGAGGGTGGTCTGTGCCCCAGTAGGGCCAGCGCTGCCCCTTGGCACGAGCAACGCGCAGGCACCTTGCAGAAATTAGACGTGCACCCCCGCTGAGCTTGTGACGGAACAAAAGTACCCACCGCCCGACGAAGCACACAGTACACACCAGCCCGCTGAAAACTGCCATGAGGCTGCTATGGTCTTGCTGGACGCTGGCAGAGCCCCACTGTACGGTTCCGGGTCCCCTGAAACTCCTTTGCTGCCACTCACAGCCCCCGTCCCTGGTCAACAGGTCGGCAACCAGGCCCCCCGCCTTGCAGTATCCCGCCACCAGGCCTCAGGTGCCCGCAAAGGGCCGCCCCCCGCTGCCGCTGCTAAGGCCCACTCACAGTAGCACGCCCTTAGGGGGCTTGATGCCCAGCTTGGTGAAGCGGTCCTTGTGCTGGATGGGCAGCACAATGGCCTCCACCAGCTCCTGGATCTGCTTGTCTAGCCCGCCCACGTCCGAGTAGTCCTCCGTGGGCTTCTCGTCCACCTCCATGGCTTTGACCCGGGAGTCATACTCCGCTGGGAGGGTGTCGAGCACCAGGTAGCTGTCCTTGTTGACACCCACCAGGTCGCCCGGCTTCAGCGTGTTCGCGTCCACCAGGCCCACCACCGGCAAAAAGATGGTTTGCCGGGTGGAGGTTTTCAGAACCACGCACTTCCCGCGACGCTGTGCGTCGAGATCTGCTGCCGCCCCGTCCTCCTCTTCGTCCTCCTCTGGTTTGATATCTAACACTTCTACTATATTGCCTACAAGGTATGGTAGCTGGTTGTTGAGCTTGATCTTCTCCTTGTTCTCCTTAATTTTCTCCTTTAGGTTGTCCTGCTCTAACGTAAGGCGCGTTGCCTCGTCTTTCAGGACGCGCTGTTCGTTCTCTAGAAGGCGCACACGTTGCTGAATAGCTTCAGCAGACATGTAGCTAAACTCCTCTGGCAAAGGGTCCTCGGCATTGTCGAAAATAGCGTCCAAGTCCGCAACACCGCCCTCCTTCGCCATGATGCCTAAGCTAGTGTTGTTGGTTGAACTGACGATATAGTGGTAATGCGATCTGCGAACAAGGGGCTACGCAAATGCAGAACCCTGGAAGAGCAAGGGACCCGTACTTTGGAAACACAGCTGCCGTGACAGGGGAGCCTTCTATGTGCAAACAGTGCGTGGAATCCTAGAAAGAGTAGACCATGTCCTTTTCTTATAGGCAGTGCACAGTATCTGAGTATAAAAGGGAAAGCACCGATAGGAACGCATACACTTGTAAGTAATGACAGGAACCTGCCGACGCTGAGCACGTAACATGAAGCTGTAGCAAAGTATAATACACGACTGCGTAACTGACAAGGGCGGGCCGCCTTGCGCGGCTCGCGAAAATGATGCGCTCCACGGCATGCAGCACGAGGAAGAGCAGAGCGAGCAACTAGACATGCCTGGTATAAGGCGCTGTTTTGATTACACCATAGCACACGTAGAGCAACAAGGAGCAGCGCAGCTTGTTGGGTGCAGCCAGGAGGAGCGGGGCTGCTGAAAGCCCCACAGCAGCTGCCATGGCTGGCGTGGACCCCACAGAGGTCACCGGTGTGCTTCAGCAGGCAAGGATAAATCACATCACATGCACACACTTGCAATCCTCTCTGCTGGCAGCAGCGCACCCTACGGGGTCATGCAAACTATTGCTCCTCCTCATGCTGCTGCCTCCCTGCCACGTGCAGGCTCTGTCGGAGCTTCAGCGGGTTAAGAAGCAGTTGAACCAGCCGTTTGCCACCAAGACAACGGTAGCAGCATCCATAGCACGCCTGGAGGATGAACTGCGCCACAAAGCACATGTGGGTGCGATGGGTCCAATAAACGGAGGCTTGGCAGCTCCTGCAGCACTGGGCCCTGGTTAGGGGCACAACACGTTGGCAGTGCGGGCAACCTGATGGGTGCTGCAAGGGCGTAAGGCACCTTCTGGGGCGTTTATAAGATCATAACCCACCTTGGCTGTCAGGGAAGCGAGCGCGGTGCACTCGCCCGTCCCCCCTTACATGCGTCAGGACCCTCTAGGCTTCTGACGTAACCCTACCGGCGTCTGCTGTCATTTCATCTGCAGGCTATCATCAGCGCAGCGGGCTCCGAGCCCGCTGCCCCTACCTCCCCAACCCAGCTGCCGCCGCTGGGCGTGTCCTTTCGCCCCAAGCCCAGCCCGCTGGTGGCGGGGACCTCCCCTGCACGTGCCGAGCAGCTCACGCAGCAGCGGGAGAGGCTGCTGGCCAACCCCACCACGGGCCAGGCGCGGCAGTACCTGGAGGTGGGGCAGAGGGGCGGCGTGCTGTGTGAACAGGAACGCGGAAGGAGGGGGCGTGCTGGCAGAACTGTAGTGCCGTCACGCCGTGTAGGCGTGCGGCGATGCAGTGCGGTGTGCCATCCTAGCCCCTCAGACAGATTCTGGTAGCGGCCTGCAGCAGTTGCTCAGCTCCTGCTGTAACCGTCATTCCACCTCTGCCCCCTGTTGTTCACTGCGGTGCAGGAGCGCTTTGGCGTCCCCGCACCCTCCCGCGGCACCCTGTCGGCCGAGCGCTCGCTGCACCCGGGCTCGGGGCCGGGGCAGCTGGCGCGGGGGCGCACGGGGCTGGCGGCGCCGGGGGTCATCTTGCCGCGGCACATCCGGGAGGACCCGCACGGCCTGCCGCCGCCAGAGGTGGGCACTTGGTGTGTTGGTGGTCGGTGTCTCGGTGACAACAGTGGGAGCAGGGGAGAGTTCCGTGAGTTGGCAAGGCTCCGCTAGGCAGCCCGGTGTTCCGCAGGCACGCTGCTGAGGCAACGTAGCAGGCGGAGGGGGCTGCTGTTGAGCTCTGATAGGGAGCAGTCTATGCTTTGCTGGCTTGCAGAACGGGTACTGGGAAACATGTTAGCGGGTCCTGCCACCCGATGCGCAGCGGATCGGCAACCGCATCGAGCGCTCGTCCCCACTCGTCCGTACGATCTGGATACGATCTGGATACACATGATCTTAACGGTAGGGTAACTGTCCCACGCAGGTGACGGACCTGGAGCTGGACAAGGGGCTGCTGCACCTGGTCAACCGGGGGCTGCTGCCGGGAAAGGTGGACCTCACGCCCGCACTGTGCGGGGAGGCGGGTAAGGCGGGAGGAGGCGGCGACAGGGGACCAGGGATGCGGGCGGGCCAGTACGGGAAGTATCGGCTCCAGGGAAAGGTGCTTGCCGTGCCGTAAGCCTCGTGGGGCGCGGACCGATGCGACCCGGATGCCCGGACAGGATGTGCGCAAGCACAAACGTGCAATTGCTGAGTCACTGTTGCTATGCGAGGCCGGCAGACTCGCCAACTGCAGCATGCCTCCCACCAACCTTGGTGGGCGGCACCCACAACTCCCACCGGCAGTCAGACCCTCTGACAACCCGCCTGCACCCCCGCTACCCTGCCTCTTGCCCCCAGGCCCCTACCGCGCCGGCGCCGTCTCGCTGCACCCGCACCAGCAGCAGTTCACCCCCGGGCCCGTCACCTCCGCCCTGGAAGACGCCCTGACCCGCCGCCAGGACTTCAAGCTGGACCTGGTCACCCCCGTGGTGCGGCCGCAGCAGGAGAACAAGCAGGTGGGTTGTAGTGTCACCAAGTGTTTGGCCGCACCTGGCGCTGCAATTGAGGGAGCGCCCACAGCACGAGAGGCAACTTGGCGACTAAGATCGTTCGGCACAGCGCATAGGGCAGAGCTTCCACTCAGACAGCTGTTTGCGCACAGACTTGGTGGGCCCCGGCGTGCTGTGTGTACCTGGCCCCGCAGCTGCACCCCACACCCTGCTCTTCCATGAGCTGCCTTCGCTTTAAGACTTGATGGCAGCATGCCTTGGTAGTATCTTGATGGCACCATGCCACCCCCTGGTCCCTGCAGCCAGTGCTCCACGTCAACACGGTGGGGGGCTCCGGCGTGCTGGCCCTGCCTCGCCCCGGCGGGGCACCGGGCTCCTCCGCCTACCCCCCGGGGACAGGCCCCGAGTCCGACTACACGCAGACGGGGGCCCTGCTCCTGGCACACGAGCAGGGCCCCGCCGGCGCCGCCAACGCGACGGACGCGTCGGACGCGGGCGCGGCGGCACGTGGCTTTGAGGCGCTGATGGACACGTTCTCGCTGCACGAGATCATGATCCGCAAGGGGCAGGTGCTGCGCGACACGCCCGAGTTCGAGTCCTACCAGCGCACGTTTGCGGGGGTGTGGGGCGTGCTGGAGGGGCTGCTGGGCCACCTGGGCGCGCTGTGTGCGCAGTACGCGGTGCCGCTGGCCATCGTCAACGGCAAGAGCCTCGCGGAGCTGGCCGTACAGGTGTGTGGGGCACGGGTGGGTCAGTGGGCAGGCAGGCAGGCGGCATTGTCGTCGCTCCGGGACCATGGTGAAGAGCATTAAACCTGGCTGGATTCAAGGCCGCGAAGATAGACTTGGAGGCAGGTGCAGCAAGTGACCGCATGGTATATGGTAGCCGGCATCGTAGCTCACCACGGGGTGCGATGGTTTCGGCACTCAGGTGCACCCACCTAGCTGATCCCGCACCCCGCACCCAGGTTGCTACCCAGGGCTACGCGCCGTCCATGGAGGACCTGCTGGTGTGCCTCACCAACATACAGGAGGTGGCGGGCCTGCTCAAGCAGCCGGGGAGGTGAGGCCCGCAGCCGCAAAACTGCTGTTGCCTGGCAGGCTGAGCCGACAACCCGGCAGTTGGGCACTTGAAAGCTCTGGCCGTGCACCCGCGCATGCGCTCGCGCTCGAGCCATCCAGCCCCCCTGCGACTCCGCAACGCAGCTAAAACGCCTGCCAGTCGCTCCTATCCAGTCCCTCAACCCTCCCGCCTACCACCCTCCCCCGCGCTGCGCTTCCCCACGCAGGCGCTTCCTGGGCCCCACCGGTGCCGACGCCGCCGCCGTGCTCATCCAGGCGCACTACCGCGGCCACCTGGCCCGCCGCCGCGACAGCGTCCGCGGCCAGGCCTCCCTGCGCATCCAGCACGCCTGGCGCACCAGCCGCCTGCGCCAGCAGCTGCGCGAGCGCATGCGCATGGCGCGGCTGGAGCGAGACATGCGCTTCGCGGAGCTGCGCGACACGCTGGCGGAGCAGTGGCCCGCCATGCGTGTCAACGCACACGTGGTCGTGCACGTGCCCAACCTTCTGCCGCAGCCCACCACAGCGGGGGACGTGACCACGCGCCCCGAGCCGCACATGCTGCAGGTGCTGTGGGGGGTCTGGGGCAGGGATGGCAGCTGGTGGGGTAGTAGCATGTGGCTTGCGGGCGAGTTGTTGTGGAGCCGGGGATGTGGCATGGGCGACGAGACGCAATAGCGATGGGCGCGTGCTGGGCGGCGCGGCTATGCCGGGGGACTGGTGGTGTGGCCGAGCATGTTGCACACGGCGCTGTGGAGTAACAGCCTCCCTACCGTAACCCTCCTGCCTGCAGGCCATGCTGCTGCGTGAGGCGGCGCAGCTGGCGCGGCTGTGCGACCTGTCGGAGCCGCTTCTGGACCTGCTGCTGGTGCTGCCCGCGCCACCCGACCCCGACGTGGTCAGCTACTGGAACAAGCTGCTGGAGGTGGGCGGCGTCAGCGACCCAACCAACCGATACAGGTAGGGGCAGCGGTGGAGGTTGGGGGGAGAGGGACAGGGGGTACATGTGCAGTGTGTCTGCAGGCCTGCGGAGGCAACCGAGGGGCGTGGGGGCTGGCGCCAGAGCCTCCGGATTGCTGAGCCTAGATAGCCCATGGCGCATGGCGCTCTGCTGCATTGCTTGCTGGTCTCTTCGGTCCTAGCCTTACTGTACTGGGCGCTCGCCTCGTCGTTACTTGCACCCTGTGACCAAGCTGTCCTGCCCGTGCTGTCCCTCCCAGGATTGTGGTCCCTGAGAACCACGCCCGGCTACCCGGCCACATGTCCGTCACGGCCAAGCTGCTGGCCTCCCCACGGGCCCTCAAGCGCATCTCCGCCGCCGTACAGGGCCGCCTGTCGTACATTGTACCGGGCAACGTGGGCGACGAGGAGGTGGAGCTTGCCGTACACCTGGGCGTGCCCCTGCTCGGACCCAGCCCGTCCGTTTTCCGGGCGCTGAGCAAAAAGTCCGCAGCGCGCGAGCTGTTCAAATCCATAGCTGCAAACATCGCCCCCGGGTGCGCTATCCGGCCGCGGGGAGTGGGTGGCGCGCAGGGCACGCTCAGCACGGCGCCGTCAACCGCCAACGGTGGAGGGAGAGGCAAGGCAAACGGCTCGGCGGAGGGGGAGGCGCTGACGTCACCGCTGCGGGCGGGCACGCAGTACGAGCTTGGGCCTGACGGGGAGCTGCGGGTGGTGGAGCCTAACGGCGCAAACTGCGGCGGCGGAGCGGTTGGCGGGCAGCCTGGGGCACGGAGGGGGACAGGGACGGGGAGCGGCGTGGCCATTGCGCAGCAGCAGCAGCAGGTGGATGTGCAGGAGCAGCAGCGGGCGCTGTTTGAGGCGGACGAGCAGCGTGTGATGATGACGTTGGCGGAGGCCATGGTGCGGTACCCTGGGGTGGCGAAGTGGCTGCTAAAGATCGATGACGAGGTCATGGGCTTCGGGCACGCGTTCTTCGACACGGCGTCTGTGAAGGGCGCGGCGGAGGTGCTGCAGCGGGTGGCAGACGAGGCAGCGGGGACGCGGGAGACGTCCATAGCGGATGCGCTGCGGATAGAGCTCGGCTTGGGCCCTGGGTCGGGGGGTGGAGGGGGAGGAGGCGGAGGGGGCGCAGGGGTGCCGGATGGCTTTGCCGGCAGCGAGTACCAACCGCTGACGGAGACACAGCGCGTGTCCATGTTCCGGCTGTACGAGCTGCTGTACCGGCAGCTGCCGCGGCGGTTACACCTGGCGTGCCGCGACTCGTACCCGACGTACCGCGAGTACGTGTCCGCCATCGCGCGGCGGGGCGGTGTACTGGAGGCGTGCCCGCACATGGCGGTGGGCTCGCCCTGCGCCAACCTGTTCCTGGACCCCTCCGGCAACGTCACCGTGCTGTCCACGCACGAGAAGATCTTCTGCTACCCGTACCGCGCCGTGGGCACGACCTTCCCGCAGTCGTCCGTGCCGCACCGGGCGCTGTACGACGCCGCCATGGCGGTTGGGCGGGCGTCGTACGACGCGGGGCTGGTGGGCCACGTGATGGTGGACTTCGTGACGCTGGCGGAGGCGGACGGCGCGCTGCGGCTGTGGCTGGTGGACTTGCGGCCGGGGATAACGCCCTCGCTCAACGCCTTCCAGCTGTTCGACTTCCTGGCGGGTGGGGGCAGTGCATCCTGCAAGCACGACGCCGTCTCCGCGTCTTGGTTTTGCCTGATGAGCAGCAGCCCGTGTACCTCCCGCACGCTGTCGTCACCCGCTGTCCCCAACCACATTGCATTTTCACCACCATCTACCCATCTAGTAAACCCCGTTGCGTACCTGCGTCTCTCACAACCCGCACCTGTTCCTTCTGTCCACACCATAATAACCCCCCTGCCCACCCCCCTGCCCACCCTCCTGCCCACCCTCCTGCCTACCCTGCCGCCCACCCACAGCCGGCTCCTTTAACCCTATGACCGGCGCATACCTGGTGGAGGCAGACACACCCGACGACGACTCCACGCTGGCTCCCACGCCCGAAGCCTCCTCCCAGCCCTCCGCCCTCTCGCCCCACTCCCCCACCGCCGCCCACCAGCACACTGCTGCCAGCGCGCTGCAGTCCCTTCGGTACTACTTTGTGCTGGACCAGCTGACGCACCCCACGGTGCGCAGCACGCCCTGCTCCAAGTTCTTCTACCACTGCTGGCAGAGCGGCTTCCACTTTGACGTGGACAACCGCCAGGGCGTCATCTTCAACCTGTCAGACAGGTGCGCCATTTGCGCTTTTACCATGCTGCTTGAAGCAGTCTCAACCCACAGCCGAGCCGTTGTGAAGGGAGGGACCTGGTCTTGCCAGACTTGTTGACATGTCGGCCTTGAACGCAAGTGACAAGCAAGCGGAGCTCGTTCCATTTTCCATAGCTGTAACGAGGGGTAGCCCCTTCCTCATGAAGCCATGGCGCCAAACCCATGGCCTCACGTGATGGCCTGACGCTGTGGCTTGGTACTGTGGCGGGGCCAGCACACGGAGCGCAACCTGGCATCTGCGTCGCTGTCCCGAGGCCAGTGGTCATGTGGTCATGTCTCCGCCTGCCACGTTGTGGGCATGCACCCTTCATCCGCCGCACCCCCACCCCGCCCTGCCCCGCCCTGCCTACTCACGCCGGCCGGCTTCACCCGTACTAACATCAGCGTGACCACGCCCGGCTTCTCAACCGCCTCTAGGTACCTGGTCAGCGGGGCCCTGGGCGTCATCTGTGTGGGCCTGGCCCCCAGCGCCACCTACTCGACCATGCAGAAGGTGCGGAAACTCGGCAAGGTGCTTGAGGTGATGGCGTGCTTGTCGTACACGCCAAGCGCAGCCGCTGTCCCAACAGCACTTGCAGCGTTCTCCTGTCGGGGTACGGGCGTTGGAAAAGTATGACCAAAGGCTCCTGAGGCCAATGGAGTGACGCTGTTCCATTTCGATGCAGTTTGGAACCCCTTATACCTGCATGCACATCCACATGCTGTTTACCGCCCTCTGCTTGGAGCGTCCACATCCACACCTGCCTGCCTGCCCACCCCAACCCATCACCCACCCCTGTTGTTCCACACCACACTACTCCCGCCAACCCAGGTACTGCAGTTCGTGTCCGGGATGGACTCCGACCCCGCCGCCCGGGCGGACTGGGCAGGCAGTCCCGAGTCTGCGGCCTTCACCGAGGTGACCTCCCTCGTCAAGTTCGTGGCGGAGCAGAGCCAGCAGCAGGAGGCGGCGGCGCGGGGGGCGGCAAACGCGTGACCACGCACAGGCATTGTGGATTTGTAGTATTAGGTCTAGCAGCAGTTGCAGTCGTGGGCTTGCGCCTGCTTTGACACGTGGACGACAATGCGGGCGCTGTGTACCGCGTGAGGCTGACGGAGGCATCGTTCTGGGATTGGGGGCAGCGCGTGCTGGACTGAAGAGGGTGGGGGGTACAGGGTGGGTTGATTTGTGGTGTATGCAGGCAACGGGCTGCGGAGGGAACGGTTGCACACAGGGAGACGGAGGTCCCGTTCGGCGCGGCTTGGGATCAGTTAGAGGGGTAACGCCGTTGGTTGAGCATTGGCAGCCCCTGGCTGGGGGCACAGCTGGCATGGACAGCCGGGGCGGGGCGCATGGCGCCGGATGCTTACAGTACGGTGGCAGGTTCTGACGTGTACCAACGGGCTGGCCCCTATGCACTCTCTTGCAAGGCAGGATGGCTCTTGTGGGACGCAATTGCAGAAATCCTTGTCAGGCCAACAGGCCGAACGGCACAACCGGTCTGCGTATTTACCAGTCTAAATCCAGGCCACGCGGTTGTCCAACAGAACTTGGCGCTCTGCAGTGTGGTGGTAGGAGCTCATGTCATGGTACGGCAAGTGGAATGGTGGCTATGGCTGAGTGGTATGACTGAGCCTCAGAATCTGGGCCAGGTTGGGTCTGCACATTGTCAAACCAGAACCCCTTATGGTCAAACCTGCGTCGACCGCTATGTGCAGAGCCGCGCTGGGAGCGGGGTGATGGCTAGGACGCTAGCAGTACTGCACTAGTGCTGTGCCACTGGCTAATGGTGTTTTTCCTGGGGTAGCACAAGTTGGCATGGCGGGCAGCCACGGTGGTGTGCGGCTGTGTGCACAGCTATTAGGCAGGGGGCGCCTGATCGCATCGGCACAGACAGCACTGGGCACTTGGGAGGACGGAACCCCACGATTTTGACCCTCCCCTGCGGTGTGTCCCCCGTGTGACGGAACCCTCAGGAACCCGTCCCCTTGCCGTGAGCAAGGCAAAACGAGGCAATCGATGAAACGCTTACAGGGAAATAGCAGCTGCAATCCAGCTGCGTTGTGCTGCTACGATTCGGCACTTTGCTGCGAGTTCACGCGCTCTAGGCAAGGCTCCCAGGGCTTCACGTCCAATCGTAGGTGTACGCCCTCTCCGGAAGCTTGGAAGCTGTGGCTCTCCCTCTAGTGGGTAGCCGGCGGCGTGGCGCTCGTGCACCTGCACGCGTGCTGACCACAGGCATTTGGGCTGCGACAGACACATTGCAACCTGGACCAGCTTAGCAGCCTCCAGGCTGCTCCAGGCAAAGGGTTGCGGATTGGCGCGGTGTACCGGCGTTTTCTACGTCAGCCTTCACGACGAGCGTAAGCGCGTGCGTCAGCAGTTACCACACTGTCGTGAATGGAAGTTAGGCAAGAGCCGGTGCCTGGGGGTGTCTCAATTGCAGGCGACGACCGCCCTAGGCCGTGCTTTGCGACCCACTAAACACCTTGAACTTGCCTCGGACGCGCTAAGCGCTGTCCCAACTTGATTCAGGAGTGCTTAGTAGCTGTACTAAGTCACGTCATTCGCTCCGTCTGTTGAGCGCGTCAGCTGTACGGTCGAGGCAAAAGGAGGTGGTCAGCTGCGGTATCGGGAGCTCGCGGGCTTCCGTATGCTATAAAAGGTCAGGAAGCTCAGCCCCAAAATCAGACTTCTGATACTGAGCAAGCTCGCCGGACTACCCCAACCTTCCAACCTTCGTCGTTACCGTTACCCGTCACCGTCTGTCGTGCTGCTGCCAGCGGCGAACCCTTGCGGCGCAATGGCGCTCTCCAACACCCTCTGTTCTATCGCAGCTCTTACGCTGCTACTTTCGCTCGTCCCCGCAAGTAAGTGCTGCGCTTCTTTCTGTGTCGTTCGGCATCGTGGCGTTGTGGCGCGCACCTGTCGTGTCGCTATCCTCGTCAGCGTTTGCGCCGCTGTGCACAGCACCCTAGAAAACAACGCGTTCATCAATGTTACTTACATGCACAGTACCGCTCGCCGACGTGTGTGCGCGAAGAGCGTGCTGAGCCATCAACCTTTCTTATGTGTCAAGCTCGCTGCCTCTCTCTTAACCATGTTCCCTCAGATGCCACGAACCCAACCGATATACTGACGCTGTCCTACAAGGGCTGCGTGTACAAGATGTACGATACTGGCGCCACCATGTTGAAGAGTTGGCAGGTGAGGCGGCGGTGTTCCCTCCCACGCCTGTGATTGGCCTGGCACTTGTCCAAGCGCACTCATTCCGGCGGCCACCGCAAGTGCTGTTCACAGTGCTGCATATGGCGCTGACACTACGGATGACGGGTTTTGATTGCAAGGCAGGCTCCTGCCTGCTGTTGCTGGCGTGGTACCTAATGCTCGTACTGCTTGCACGCGACGGCACGTCAGTACCACACAGAAAAAGGATCAGTACCCTTACACCTGCTCACTCGTGCTCTCCCCTGTGCCCCCCGCGTGCCTGTCCGCAACACCCTCCAGGACGCTGCGCAGTTCTGCTACGCCAACGGCGCTGAGCTGGTGCCGTACGACAATTCCGATGGCTTCTGTGAGTACAGCAAACCGCATCCAAACCTGCCATGCTAATGTCCCGCCGTTTGACTGATTCCAGGCTGCGAGAGCCAGAGTGTCCACGTCGTCGGTGTTCTATCGGCGTTAGGCTTACCCGTCCCGTGCCGTGTATGCGTGACCCTACCACAAGACCTTGTCGTGTCACACCTGCCAGCAGCGCGAGGCAAGCAGTGTTCACATGCGCTGTGCCTGGCTGTGCTGCTCCACGTCCATGCTGCAGCACTCCGCACGGACGCGAGCCCTGCACCTCCATCCCTCATTAAGCCCCTCTCACCACCTGCCCGCTGGCCATGGCGGTCCCCCCCCCCGCCCCCCATGCACTGCCGCAGACGCCGTCAACGAGCTGTGCTCCAAGAACAAGTACACGTGCTGGTTCGGCGGCAAGAAGGACTGGGAGACGCAGTGCCCCCTCATCTCGGCCGAGGGCACACTGCTCAAGCAGGGCTGCAACCAGGTGTGTGCAGCGGGCTGCTTTCCTCTTTCACAGGCCTTCACAGGCCCTGCCGCGAACACAGGCCCGTTCGCCGATTGATCGTATCCAGTTCTACAGTCCGTACGTAGGACCACCTCTCGTTGCACCTGCTCCGTGTCTTCACCTCGTAATGCCGGTTGGGACAGGGCTTTGCTCTGCTCTGGAAAGGGACCAAAACTGTAAGACCAGACACAATGCCACGTCTTGCCGTGCCCAAAACAAGGTCGACTACCCACGCTCGTCACCCGTCCCATCACAACCCTTGCCATGCCCGCAGGTGGTCCGCTTCGTGTGCCGCAAGCCCGAGCTGGTGCCTCCCCCCAGCCCAGTGCCCAACCCCGTCATCAACAGCGGCGTGTCGTGCGTCACCTACGGCGGATACGACTACCGCATGTACACCACCGATGCCCAGATGATGAAGACCTGGAAGGTGCGTGCAGGCACACGTGTGCCGTACTTGCGGCGTATGGACGCATCCGTGCCTGTCCGTTCACATCACCCGTAACCATGCTTGTGCACGATGATGACGATCGCCGTGCGCACCATGCGCATACAGTACACCGGTCCATGCTGACAGGTGTTGGTCCTTGGTTGTGGTAGGAAGGCTTCCACGCTAAGACGTTCCAATCCTGGGAAGACATCTCGAGTCACCTTTTCAACTACTGTAGTTGTGCATGGCTCGTTCAATGTGAGCTGCTTATCCGCATCCGCCCCGCCCTCGCTCCATTCGCCCCCGCTCTTACTTACCCACCCCAGGACGCTTGCGACTACTGCGCGGCTCTGGGCTCTGGCTGGGAGCTGGTGCCGTACGACAACTCCGACGGCTACGGTGAGTCACAGCCGTATGCACGTGGTGGTGAAGATCAAAGGGCCAGAGATGCGATACCCTGTACATCATGCCTGCAAGTACGAATTGCATGACCGTGCTACACCACAGCGCCTGAACAGCTGTTTTCGCTGCCTTGGAGAGGGACCGCACGCGCACTTCGCCACGTGTCAGCCTTCACCCCATGTGCCCGCGTTGACCGTACCGGTACCCTGACACCCGTGCCTGACACCCCTTGCCCCTACCCCTGCCCCCTACCCATCCTTCCCCACAGCCGTGGTCAAGAAGCTGTGCTCTGACTCGTCGTACACGTGCTGGTTCAACAAGAAGGACTGGGACACCCTGTGCCCCCTCATCTCGGCCGGTGGCGACCTCCTGAAGCAGGGCTGCGGCCAGGTGGTCCGCTTCGTGTGCCGCAAGAAGGTCTAGGGCAGTCGCTCGTTGCCGTGATGGGTGAATATGTCTGCGTGTTCAATTTGTCACACGGTAGTAGCACACCTCATGTTTTGTTACGGTTGCTGGTGGCAATGGCCTACATATGTGCTCGTTGCTGCAGGTGATACCTGTACCGTATTTATCTGCCCCGTTTGCGTTGATGATGGCTACCCTTGGACCAGCAAGGCGTTGTGCGTTGCATGTTATACATGCATGTCGGTGACTTCTGACGACACACAAATATGCGTTTCATTAATGTTCAAAGCAAATGGTCATTCAGTTCCAGTAACGGCTTACCCTAGCATTATCATGAGTTTTGTTCATCGTGTGGCAGTCTATGGCTATGGCTATGGCTATAGCGTGCTGCCACGTGTCAAACCTGCTGGGCCTCATTTGAGGTCAACACATGGCCAACGCAAGTCATGACCCCCCTGGACCCCCCTCCCGTCATCCATGCTGCCGTATTGCTGGACTCACGAAAGGTTGTAACTGTTGATGGTCTAATTGTAGTCTCTCAGTCTAGGCGGACACCACAAGCTAGCAATCCTGGCCCTGCACACATGGCTTCACTTCCGTTGTTTCCATTCCGCATGGATGGTCTTGCACGTTACCCCTGCGTCCACGCGACTTAGGCAAATTGTCACGCACACCGTAAGCATGTCAGTGGAGTCACGCCAGGTCACGCCCTGCTCATGCCTCTCCTTTCGCAACACCAGTGACAGCGGTTGGCGGCTGCCATGGCAGCACAGTGTACACACAGCAAAGCTAGCAGGCAGTTTAATTGGTTTCGTTGGTGTTCACATGTTTCGACCCGCTCCGCCATTCCTTACAACCCAGGGCTGGCGGCCACTAGTGTACCCACTGGGTTCTCCGCCCTGTGCGCACGTGCCCTGCAGGCCTCGTAGGGTGTTGCAGCACCTGTCGCATGTCGGTTTGGGTCGGTCGTAGATGCGGCCCCGTGCACCTGCAGCAGGCTTCGCAGGTCTTTTTGGGCTGAGCCCCCAGCGCGGAGCGCACTCCTGGGGGCGAAGACCCTCGTGGTTGCTTGGCGCCCTGCCTACGTCCCTGGGGCCCAGATGGTCGACAAAAGTTTCAAACCTGGGACCAACGGCGCATACTAGCTAGTATTGCAGCTTTTCCTCGACCCGCCTCGGGAAACTTTATTTGTTTTACTGCATGACGGACAGGAGGTGGCGCATTTGGTCAACAAGCAACGCCAAGCCTACTTCGTTGCGCACTCTAGAAACACGACTGCATAGAGGACCTTTGCTGCTTTCGCTTGGTACACAGGGATAGCGCTGAGGCAGCTGGCAGGCCCAGTTCGGGATTTTCCCGAAAGAAGTTGTGCTAGGCGGGTCAAGGAAAAGTTGCAATAGTTATAGCTGTCCTCTACTCCATGACATATGTCTGGAAGCCAGGAAAAATCGCCAGAATACGAACGGTTTTGCGACAGGGACTTGGAAGCGTTGGAACATGCGCTCGCTATCCACAGTCACAAAGCAATAATGAGAAATCATGATGTTAGTATGGAGCTTATAGCATGCAAAAACGGTGGCTTGGTTGCCGTCTGTCGCAAAATTGCGACAAACGTTCACAACATGTCCTCAGCTACCGGATGGGGACATCATGCTCTGCGCAAGCCACAGCAACTATAAGGCCCTTCGTGCCAGTATGTTTCTCTCGCGGCCAGGTGCACGTGACCACTCTCGGCAAGAGGCAGGTTGGCACGTGGCACGCGGCACTTCAGCTGTAGACTCCCATCAGCAAGACGGCTCAGCCCAGCTTCTACAAAGCAGACACCGCAGTCGGATGGTTCCCCCATGCAAAAGCGGGGGGTACGAGAGCCGTGTTCCTATCAATATGGGCTTGAAGGAGTGGGGAGATGGCGCCAGGAGGCCCTGGTCCGCGCCGGCGTAGGGCCGTAGGCCTGGGGGGTTTCCGGGCTCAGGGTTGGCCGGGTAGGCATCGGCCGAGTTTAGGATCATCGTTCACTGCACCTGCCCATACCGCTCGGGTATACATGCAGGCTGGTGGCCATGGCGGGCTGTGACCTGTGAGTTGCGGAGGCGGGGCCAGGGCGCTGCGCAGCTGCTGTGTGCATAGCCCGACAGGGGCGTCTGACTACTGGGCACTGGACAACCTTGGGAGGACGGAATACGTGTCCTGGCCGTGAGCAAGGCGAAACGCGGCATCGGTGAAAAGTGGTGAAGACGCTGGCAGGAAGGACAGTCACAGCTGCAATCCAGCTGTGTCGTGCGTGCTGCTACGCGTTGGCCCTTTGCTGCAAGTTTCTTCGCTCGCTCTAAGCATAGTACCCAGGGCTTCTCGTCCAATCGTAGGTGTACGCCCTCTTCGGAAGCTTGGAAGCTGTGGTTCTCCCTCGAGCGGATAGCCGGCGGCGTGGCGCTCGTGCACCTGCATGCGTGCTGACCACGGGCATTTGGGCGCATTGTGCCTTGCTTAGCAGCCCCCAGGCTGCTCCAGGCAAAGAGTTGCGGGTTGGTCCGGTCTGGTGCGGTGTACCGGCGTTTCCTGCGTCAGCTTTCTCGATGAGCGTAAGCGCGTGCGTCGGCAGTTACCGAATGGAAGTGCCGGTGCCCGGGGAGGTCTCCATTGCAGGCGACGACCGCCCTAGGCCGTGCTTTGCGACCCGCTAAACACCTTGAACTTGCCTCGCATGCGATAAGCGCTGCCCAAGCGTAACTTAGGAATGCTTAGTAGCTCTACTAAGTCACGTCATTCGCCCCGTCTGTCGCGTGCGTCAGCCGTACGGCCGAGGCAAGAGGAGGTGGCAGCTGCGGTATCGCGAGCTCGCGGGCTTCCGGATGCTATAAAAGGTCCGGAAACTCAATCGAAATCATCAGACTGCTGACACTGAGCAAGCTCGCCGGATTATCCCAACTGTCCAACCTTCTTACCCGTTACCGGTCACCCTCTGTCGTGCCGCAGCCAGCGGCGGACCCCGGCGGCGCCATGGCGCTCTCTAACACCCTCTTTTCTGTCGCAGCTCTTGCGCTGCTGCTTTCGCTCGTCCCCGCAAGTAAGTGCTGTTCTTCCTTCTGTGTCGGCAATGCAACCTGGTGACGAGCAACTGTCTTGTCGCTGTCCTCGTCAGCGTCCGCAACGCTGTGCACAGAATCCTAGGCAACAACGCAAAAATCAGTGCGCAATGCCGCACGCGGAGATGTCTGTGCAGAGCGATATCAAGCGTGCGGAGCCATCCATTGACGTGTGACGTTGCCCGGCCCTCATATTCTACACCCTGCTCCCTCAGATGCCACGAACCCAACCGAGATTCTGACGCTGTCCTACAAGGGCTGCGCTTACAAGATGTATGACACTGGCGCCACTATGATGAAGACTTGGCAGGTGAGGCGGCACGTTCATTTCCACGCTTGTAATGACCCGGCAAGTGTCCAAACGCCCGCATTCCGGCGGCCACTGCAAGTGCTGTTCACATTGCTGCATGCAGTGCTGACAGGGTGGATCACGGATGTTTTCATTGCATGGCATGCTCCTTGCTGCACAAGGCGGCACGTCAGTATTGGCATCCCAGCACCTGCTCACTCGTGCCCTCCCCTCTGCCCCCCGCGTGCCTGTCCGCAACACCCTACAGGACGCTGCGCAGTTCTGCTACGCCAACGGCGCTGAGCTGGTGCCGTACGACAATTCCGATGGCTTCTGTGAGTCGGCCAATCAATCGCATCCACACCTGCCCTGCCATATTAGTACAGTCACGCTATTTGCCAAATACCAGCGCCAGGCAAGCAGCGTCTAACACACGCAGTGTAGCTTGCCCCGCGCCCATGCTGCAAGCCTGAAAACATTACATAAGAAAGCAAAGCCTGCACCTCGGCCCCAGCCTTGCTCAGCCCCTCTCACCACCTGCCCGCTGGCCATGGCGGCGCCCCCCCTCCCCCCCCCGCCCCCCACGCACCACCACAGACGCCGTCAAGGAGCTGTGCTCCAAGAACAAGTACACGTGCTGGTTCGGCGGCAAGAAGGACTGGGAGACGCAGTGCCCCCTCATCTCGGCCGAGGGCACACTGCTCAAGCAGGGCTGCAACCAGGTGCGTGCAGCGGGCTGCTTTCCTCTTTCACAGGCCCTGCCGCGAACACAGACATACCGTACCCTGATATATGGTCCATAGGATCATCATTCATGCACTAGCGCCATGCCTACGACTCAGAATGCCGCTTGGGGCGAGCGAGGCTGGGCTCTGGGAAGAGACCAAGACTGTAGAACCAGACAAACGTGCCAGTCACACCGACTTGCCACGCTCGCCATGCGTCCCATTGCATCCCTCCTTCCCTTGCCATGCCCGCAGGTGGTCCGCTTCGTGTGCCGCAAGCCCGAGCTGGTGCCGCCCCCCAGCCCAGTGCCCAACCCCGTCATCAACAACGGCGTATCGTGCGTCACCTACGGCGGATACGACTACCGCATGTACACCACCAACGCCAAGATGATGAAGACCTGGAAGGTGCGTGCAGGCACACGTGCGCCGTACGTACGGCGTACGGACGCATCCGTGCACAATACCCGTAACCATGCTTGTGCACCAGTATGACGATCGCCTTGCGCAGTATGGCACACAGTGCATCAGGTCTGTCGTGCATGATGCGACTGCTAGCTACCGGTACTTGCGGGTACTTAGTTTCTACATGCGCTGCCCTTCAACTTGTGCATGGCCAACAGCCTTGCAGACTTATCCGCACACACACCCGCCCTCCATTTGCCCCCGCCCTTGCTTACCCAACCCAGGACGCTTGCGACTACTGCGCGGCTCTGGGCTCTGGCTGGGAGCTGGTGCCGTACGACAACTCTGACGGTTACGGTGAGTCACAGCCGTAAGCACGTGGTGGTGAAGCGCCAGGGACGACGCGGTGCATGTACAGCACGCATATATGTGCGGACTGCATGGCCATGCTATCTCACCACGCCTAATCATTTGCTTTACCGTATGTGATGCTAAGCCCGCTTACGCCTCCGAGGACCGCCACCCTTCACCCCACGTGGCCGTGCGGACCGTGCTCCGACACCTGTGCCTGACACCCCTTGCCCCTGCCCACTGCCCCCTACCCATCCTTCCCCACAGCCGTGGTCAAGAAGCTGTGCTCTGACTCGTCGTACACGTGCTGGTTCAACAAGAAGGACTGGGACACCCTGTGCCCCCTCATCTCGGCCGGTGGCGACCTCCTGAAGCAGGGCTGCGGCCAGGTGGTCCGCTTCGTGTGCCGCAAGAAGGTCTAGGGCAGTCGCTCGTTGCCGTGATGGGTAAATCTGGGTAAATCATGTTTGCGTGTTCAACTTGTCATAGTATCATAAGTCATGCTTTGTTACGGTTGCTGGTGGCAATGGCCTACACACATGCGCGTTGCTGCAGGTGATACCCGTATTCATCTGACCCGTTTGCGTTGATGATGGCTACCCTTGGACCAGCAAGGCGTTCTGCGTTGCATTGTAAACGTGCATGCTATGAATCCTGACGACACACACATGTGCGCTTCATTAGTGTGCAAAGAACATGTCTCAAGTGCCAGTAATGCCTTACCCTAGCATTATCATGAGTGAAGTTCATCTATGGCGCGGTGCCACGTGTCAAACCTGAGGGGGCTCACATGGTCAAACATGGCCAACGCAAGTCATGACCACTGTCCTGTCGCATGCTGCCGTATTGCTGGACTCGGGAAGGTTGTAACGGTTTACAGTCTGCCCTGTGTTCCCCAATCTACTGGGACATCACAAGCTGACCCTGCACACATGGCTTCACTTTCTTTCTTCCGTCTGCACCAGTCTGCTCGTATCGTCTTGCACGTTGCACTTGCGTCCACTCAACATTGTGTAGCACACTGTGAGCATGTGAGTGGACCATTCCCTGCTCGTACCTCTCCCTACCCTACTCGTACCTCTCCTTGGCAACACCATTGCCAGCGGTTGATGGCTGGCATGGCAGCACCGTAGTACAGACAGCAAGTTACCGTTGTCATTGTTTCAATTGTTGCAGTACAATCATACGGAACTCGTACACGTGCATTGGGGTGGTGTGGTCCTCTAGTTGGGGGGTCCCTGGAACTACAGGTCACTCTTGACGCATGTGGCCGGAGTTCCTTTACACCCTCCGGTTACAACAAGACTTTTTTACTTCATTACCAGCTGCTGTCCTTACAATGTACAAGCTCTTACTTTTGCTAAGTGCCAGCATACCAACAATGTATACTGAACGTGCCTCCCTCTGCACTCCCGCTCACGCTATGCGTGCAACCAAGACGCCTCGCAAACAACGCAGCAGCCACACAGTTCACAGACGTACCAGCTCTACTCGCGAGTTCAAAAGCACTCATGAGCAACAGGACGAGCAGCAACACCTCGCAACTGCATTCGAGCCAACCACTGCCTCAGCGCTCGTTCTCTCTCTCGGACCCTCGCTCGGGCACTCGAAAATCGCGCAGGGTGCAGTACAGTGCAGAGTGTTTACTTCTTCTACAGCCGCAACTGTTAGGCCGCTCAAGCGCTTGCGGCAAAAAACAGCAAGAGAAACGCCTCGAAAGCGCCTAGCCTTCCGCACGAGCAGGGGGGCTAGGGCCTCGTTGCCCTCGCAAGCCGAAAGCCAAACGGAGGGATGTTGCGCCTCAGCAACAGACTACCTGCCGGCTTTGCCAAGCACGCAGGCGGTACGCGTAAAACGCGAGGAGCCCGCAGGTTGTATCGTATGTGCACAACAGCCGGATGGCCAGCGGGTCAATGCAACTCCCGGCTTGCCCTATGCCCCACTGCGCCACCGACGCAAAAACACTGCAAAAAAGCCCCAGAAACCGCATCTCCATACTGGTGTAGCACTCTTGTGGCGTGTAAGAGTGGCGGGAGATGCGGTATTCGGTGGCTCATGGTTGCGGCCCATGGGCCAAAGGGGCCCATACGGACCAGCATCTCCCTGATGTCACAGGCAGGCCAAAGGCGCAGCTGCCCAGCACACAACCCCTTTCCTTAATTTTTGCAAAGACACCGCCCTGCTAGAGTACTACATGCGCCCTGACCATCTCATACATCAAGACCTAAACACACACCCTAGGCTAAGAGTACAAGTACTGCACAAGGGGCCACACCCCGGTAAGGCGTCTGTTGCTGCATGCGCCTGCTCTCGTTCCTGCCACATACAAACACGAATTGCTGCCGGCCGTAACAGGCCGCGACTTTTCCACATGACTCAAATGCAGCTTGCATCAAGACGATACATGCACATCACTCCTTGCTGCGCAACATGCAGGAGTGACACAACATGCTGCACACACGAGGACATGCGCCCCCCGCAGGGCCCTTGCCACCTGCGCCCCCCCCCATATGCATCTCCGATCCCGCGGCCCGCCCGCATGGCTGCCAGACCACCGGTGCTGCTGCACCACCCGTAGCCATTGATGCTGCACCTGCTGCCCCTGCAACCATTACCGCCGCCGCCGCCAAGCTACCTGCTGTCCCTTAGATCTCCAGCGGCGGAAGGCCCAGCCGCTTCCTCAGCTCCGCATTCTCCCTCTTGGCCCTCTCCAGCGCTTCAATCTCCTGGTCCGTCAGTCCCTCGTACTCGGGGGCCACGTGCCTGCCACGTGCGGCGTGCCCACGCGCCTGGCGGCCGTGGCCCTCGTCCTCCGCAGGCGCCCCTGACCCACCCTCGATCAGCGACCGCCAGTTCGCTTTCAGGTTACCCATGCGGGGCGACGGGAAGGAGGAGGAAGGCGAAGAGCCGCCGTTGCTGCTGGCGCTCGGGGCGGCGGGCTTTGGCGCCGGACGCGCGCTGCTGGTGCCGGTGCTGTACGCCTTGGGAACCGCGTGGGAGCCGTGGGTGCTGCTGCTGGTGGTTGCGCGGCCGTTGCCGTTACCGTTGCCGTTACCGTTGCTGGCTGCGGCGGCGGCGCCGCGGCCCAGGCTGCCCAGGAAGGTGCGGACGGCCCCGCTGCTGGCCCCGTTGGTGCTGCCGCTGTCCGTGCCGCCGTGCTTGCTGCTGCTGCTGCTGCTGCTGCTGGCCCCCGCGGCGCCGACTGCTCCTCCGCCATAGCCGGTGCTGCGCGGGGCCTGCTGCTGCTGGGGAGTCAGCGGCGTCGGGGCGGCTGCAGCGAAGGAGAAGGAGGCACAGGAGGTCATTATCCTTTCGGGCTCATCGTGACGGAAGGCCACGTAGACAAGCAGTGTATCAGTGCTACTGGGCGATAGCACGGCACAGGGTCACACAGGCATGCAGGCGGCATGCTGGCGGGCGGGGAGGTGCGCTGGAGATTGGCGGGTGCCCACCTTGCCGCTGATGAGGTTGGTGGCCCAGTTCATGGGGTCGCGGGGGCCCGCGGCGCGGGGGGCGGCGGAGGCTCCGGACGTGGCGCGCCTGCTGGGCCGTGCAGCGGACGTACAGGTCACCCCCCGCTACATCACAAAGATGCGAAGTTTACCGGTACTGTACAGAGCAAGGGGCAGGTTGCTCATCGTTGCACATAGTACGAGTAGGAACATCATTTTTATCATGCCACCGCCAGCCCGGACGACGCAAGGATGCGACGCACCTGATCATGTTGGTGGATGCGGGCTCCTCGGGCGCCGAGATGAGCACCACGCAGCTCCACGGCAGCACGGGCATGGTGTGGTCGGCGGTCCACATGGCCTGCGCCCGCCGCGCCGCCGCCACGTCCTCCGCCGACAGCACGCCGTCAGCCGCCAGGAAGTCGTACGGAGCAACCTGCCCAACAAGCAACACACACCCTTTGTAGCAACAGCGCTCTTGTAGTGCTACATGACAGGTACTCACATCTCTACTTGTATCAGCGCACCCGTATCCACCGCGCTGTGGTTGCATGGCTAACCGCCTCTCATGCCGTTTATACCCGGGCAGGCACCCAAGCACACCGCGTGTTTCGCGCGTCTGGCCATGGCTGCCATACAGCCCATCTCTTCCTCGCCCGCTCAGAGACACCGCCATGCTCCCGCCACTCAACCACCTCCTTGTCCTCCTCGCTCGTGTCCTCCATGGACGGCGCACGCAACCCACAACCCAACTCACGCTACGTACTTTACACCGTGCCTATACCACCCCACGCCCCTGCCCCCAGCATACTTGCATCTGCCAGCGGCTGCCGCACCTGAGCTCCACCACGTGAGCCCCAACGGCCCCAACCCAAAACACAACCAATTGTCACCACCGGAACACGTACCCGGCCCACACAGGTGCTGTACACACCCATACCTTGCTTGTGTCCACCCTACACTCCGACACCTGCTTGTCGCACTTTGTCGCCCTGCCTCCTAATCTTGCTTGCTTTCACTGTGCCAGGCTCCCATTGCCTGCGTCCCGCACCGCATCCGCCACTCACCTTGCTGGTGTCCACCAGCGGCTGCCAAACGCGGCCGCCCCACAGGGGCAGCTTGAGCAGTCGCGGCAGGTGGCTGGTGTTGAAGGCCACGTACAGGCCGCCGCCCGCGCCGTCCGACAGCGTAAAGGCAACCAGGCGGCTGGTGTCCGTCCAGTCGGGCTGGTGGGGCAGCTGCGGGGCAGGGCCCGAGAGCGGGAGGAAGGAATAGCGTTGAGCCACGTGTGCTACAATGCGCAACACTAGTCGCAAGCAGGAGGCACTGCATGCCTTGTCGCCGGGTGCTGCATACAAGTTTGCATGGCGGCTTAGCTTGTCACGCCCTCGCTGGTACCGTCGGCACCGCACGTTACACAAGGCTCCCGTGCCCGTGCGCCCCCATGCGCTCATCGTATCAGTGCTTTTACCCTGGCGCTCGAACCCCCTGCTCACTCCTGCCCCCGCTCCTGCACCCCACAGCCCTCTGCTCCCCTGGCCCCTACCTCTCCGTGCCATTGGATGTCGCGTTCGGTGACGTAGGCGGTGCGCTGCAGCGCGGGCGTGGCGCGGCGAAAGTTGATGAGCAGGCGCATGAAGCGGTGGAAGCCCGCGGGGTCGGACTCCGCCTGGTCCCACCTGCAGGGGCAAGGAACGAGCATGAGGACCAGGGGATAGGCGTAAACCGGATGCCCGGCAGTGCGTGTAGGTCGGCCCACAACCCTGGCGTGCTGTTTCGGAGACTGCTTGCTGCCGCCCTCACATCCGCCCACGTGGATAGCCACCCTGCTGCCGCGCTGCAGGCCACACCCCTACATTGCGCTCTTCACCCCCGAGGCCGTGCACACATGCAACCACATGACGCCCGCAGCCTTAGACTGCCCTGATGACCGTTGCCGGCAAGGCAAGCCCGCGCCTCCTGCTTCGCCCTCTCCTGGCCTAAAACCTGCGCTGCTCATCACAATCCCTCTGATGCAAATGTCGCCGCTTCACACGCACCGCACGATGTGAGTCTCTGTGCCCAAGCCCATGGGCCTCTTTGTCGCCAAACCCAGTCCACGTACCGCACGTAGTTGAGCTCCGAGTCGTGGCAGTACGTGTTGTTGTTGCCGGCCTTGCTGTGGCCGTACTCGTCTCCCATGTTGATCATGGGCACGCCGCACGACAGCAGCAGCGCAGACACCATGTTGCGCATCTGGCGCTGACGCAGGCGCTGTGTGACATGGGGAGTACGAGAGACGGGATTGAGAGGACGAAGAGCCTTTAGCAAGAGCCGGTTGGCATGCACGCCGTCACCGTCACCGCCATCAAGGCAATCGTACACTCTACATGCAACGGACAACGCCATACAACGCCATACATGCAACGGACGTGGGTACGCCCTTTAGAGGGGAGCGTAACAGAGTTGTGTAAAGCGCATCGATGCGCTAGTAAGGAGTCCATCTACCAGCCCAATGTCTCCCTTTCTGGGGCCATGGCATGCGTGCCAGGAGGTTGCGTGCCTTTTGCTGTCGCTCGAACGCTTGTCCCACACCCCCCATGCTACGGAGCACCGGCACTCACGTTGACCTCCCACTTGCTGCTGGGCCCCTCGTCGCCGCAGTTCCACGAGTTGTTGTGCTGCTCGCCGTCGCGGTTGTCCTCGCCGTTGGCCTCGTTATGCTTGGCGTTGTAGGACACCTGTCCGAGGGCACGGTAAGGGCAGCGGGAACAGGTGTGGATGAAGGTCTCAAGGACGGATGTACGATGGCGGCGTCCAGTTCCCGTCAAGTTTACAGGATCCGTTGCACAAAGAGCTGCAACAGGTGTATCAACAGCAAGGAAGGATGTTGCGGTACCAGTAGCAGCTGAGCAGCAGCTTTCCACTAGAATGCTTGTGTAGTAGCACACCACACACCAGGTCGGCCAGCGTGAAGCCGTCGTGCGCCGTGACGAAGTTGATGGAGGCGGGCGGGCCGCGGTTGCCGCGCCACTTGCGCCCGCCATTGTTGCCCCACCTGCAGTATGTGCGAAGCAAAACCCACGCGTTACGAACAGGAGCAGCTCATGATGCCAACTTTTATGACCCTGGCGGCCCATACCATATGATCCACGCCCCTCCGACACCATGAAGCCCACCAGAGTATGTCCTCCGCACGCCGCGTTTCCGAGCCTTTCGCCAACCGCCGTTCAGATCTCAGCAGTTCCAGGCAACCCACCAGTCCGTCTCGTGCGGCTGCGCGTTGCCGTAGATGTTGGGCGAGCCGCAGATGGCGGACGCGAAGTCCCCTGCCCACGGCCCGTCCGTGCCCTTGATGAAGTTGCGCACCACGTCACGGAACTTGCCGTTCCACTCCGACCAGCGCCCGCCGTAGTGCGGGAACGCGCCCACCTGTGAGAGGACAGCACCCGTTTGCGTCGGAGAGAGGATGCGCGTACCGGTTGCGGGACAACCGAAGGCATGACCCCTTGCCACAGCAACCGAGGCAGGCCACGACTGGCCCGTGCATGCTTCCCGTAAAATCGTTGTTTCAAATCAGCATAAGCGAAACCATTTACCCCGCGTACCCGCCCACGCGCCCCCCTGCCGCCCCACATGCCCACGCCCCACGCCCACCTGATTGAGTCCGTCGCAGTCCCACGCCTCGGCGATGAGCTTGGTGTTGCGCAGCACGGGGTCCTCGCTGATGGCCTCCACCAGGGGAGGGTCGGACAGCGGGGTGCCGGTGGGCACGCCCGCGCCGTCCGTCATGATGCCTGCGGGGCAGGGGGTTGAAGGTTGGTGGAGGCATGCATAAGCGCCCAGGCTTCCCTCCGGACAGACAATGTACCACCCTTGCGGGACGCAGGTTTGTGGCCACATGCCCTGCTCACAGGAGCGCGTATGACCTTGTGGATACAGTCTCAACATGTATGGGCAGTGCCCTCGTCCGAACAAGCACCAGATGCCTGTGTACAGCAAGCGGGCGTGCCGACCAACGGGACAGGCCCCTCACCCTCCGCGCTGACGATGGCTCCCCCGCTGGCCATGGCCACGCGCTCCCCCGTGGCCTCGTCGTACTGCTGCGGGTGCCAGGCGCTGGGGGCGCGCGTCAGGATGGACGCAAGGTCGAACCTGGGCACGGGAAAACAAGGAACAGGGGAGATGTTGGTCCACGGTGTGGATACCGAGTCTTGGTCCTGGCTTCTCCCGCTTTTCATGCATGGGCATGCGGAGAGAAAGGTTTCCTAACGGCGGCACAAGTTCGGTACGTGGTATATTGCCCTCCCTGGACCTGCTCCGGTCCCCTGTCCCACCTGAACCCGTCCACGTGGTACTCAGTGACCCAGTAGCGCAGGCAGTCCAGGATGAACTGCCGCACCACCGGCTGGTTGCAGTTGAGCGTGTTGCCGCAGCCGCTGTAGTTGTAGTACTCGCCGCCGGGGGCCAGCATGTAGTACACGCGGTTGTCCAGGCCCCTGTACGGCGTATGGCGGGCGGTGTACGGCAGGCGTACAACCGTTACAGCTGGAACGATAGCAAGCGTCTCTCAAAGGTTGCCGACTGGTGTCATATGACGATGTCGGTGATCATCGCTCGTTGGTACTGCAGCTGTCAAGGCTGGCCACCACTCCGTCGCCCTTGTCCTGTGCAGCGCCGCAGTCACCCACCTGAAGCTGATGGTGGGCCCCCGGTCGTTGCCCTCCGCCGTGTGGTTGAACACCACGTCCAGGAGCACCTGCGCGCAGACGTCATGGAGGAGAAAAGCGTCACGTGATTGACATGTTCAGATGTCAGCATGTCACGACGGGGCCCGTGGCAAGGGTGCCTGACGGCGTGCGGGTTCGATTCAGGGGGCACAGGCAACTGAAACCATGTACAGCCCTTTTGAGCATACACATACGGCAAGGGAACCGAAGCCCTGCACACTCTTGAAGGCTCCTGCAACCCGCAGCTACCTTCCATGGTCAAAGGTGGCAAGTCCACCCACAAAAGGCAGGGGGGCCTGGTAGCAGCGCACAGCACAGCAAATGCGAGCATCCCCTACCGTACACATGTCCGCGGGGCGCGCTGCAGCCACAGGCTGACCCCACGCGTCTCCGCTTACGCACCTCGATGCCCCTCTTGTGGCACTCGCGCACCAGCAGCTTGAACTCGTCGCAGGTGGCGCGCACGGGGGCGCCGCCCGCCACGCCGGCAGAGAAGCGGGCCATGGGCGAGAAGTAATTGACGGTGGAGTAGCCCCAGAAGTTGAACCTGGCGGGGCCGGTCAAGGTATTGATGGCATGTTCAACATGAAACCTGAAAGTTGGGCTGTCCGCTGCTCGCTACATGAACCGCTTGCTGCCCTTCACGCCGAGTCAACTCGAATGGCCCCCGCCGCAAGCAGCGAAACACCTGCACCCAGAAAGATTGCACTTACTTCTCCCAACCGCCCGCACCTGAACTGGTCGCTTCCGGCGATGGGCGAGTAGTACTCCAGCTCGTTGAACTCGAACACGGGCAGCAGCTCGATGGCATTGACGCCCAGGGACTGCAGGTAGTCCAGCTTCTCCACCATGCCCGCGTACGTGCCTGCGGGGGCGCGGACCGTATACCCCGAGCGCGCGGCGGGCAGCTGCTTCAGGCATTTGTTGACACCAGTACCTGCTCCCAACACTGAGCGCCCTCAGTCCGCGCCACGTTGTCAACCTGGCGAAGGCGTCAGTACGGGGTCCGTGCGGCAGTACGGTAGCCAGCGCAGCAGTGGAGAGCCGGCAGGCGCACGTAGAAGGGAAGGGACAAGGCTGGAGGGCATTAGGTGCCGGTAACGCCAGCCAGCTTAAGCCAGTACTTTACAAAGCATCAGCGTCAGTGTTCCGGTCTTATCTGGAACAGAATCCTAAACGCTTACAATTTTGGACCCTCCCTGCCGCAAATTGTCGAAGTACTGCTTACAATTTTGGCCGTAAAAATTGCAAGTCCGTGAATATTTTCTGGGGGGCAAGCCCCCCTGCCCCATACCCCCAAGCACCCGCATGGCAAAGCAGCAGCGTGGCTGTGGAGTACACTTGGGGTACACGCGCACGGGACCATGACAGCCAAGCGCGCTGTATGCATGCGCTCACACGCACGCACACTGTACGTCTGTACCGATACGCCCAGGGGAACTCCCTGGGGTGTGCCTTTGGTGATGAGCGCCCTGAACTTGCCTACAACTCTTACGGCTGCCTTGAAAAAATTGTCTGAGTACCGCCTACAATTTCAGGTGCAAGCTGCATAGAAATCCTAATCTCGCATACAATTTTGACCCCCAAAATCCTAAGAACCGGCCTGTACGGCCGGGAAATTCGTAATATTGTGGAAGACCGGAACGCTGATTCAGCGTGTGCGCCCTGGCTCCAGGTGCCCGGCTTCAGTTGGCCATGCCAGACCATGCAGAGTACACATGCACGGGACTCCACCCATGCTTACGCGGTCCAGTCCCTGAAGAGTTTTTGTCATCCGCTTTGTAACCCCCCTTCACCGGGCGCGCGTTGGGGTCTGTGCCGACTTGCACCCGTTGCGGGACCACTGGGGACCATAGGCACGAGGTCGCATTCAGCTGCTGGTTCAGCATCAGCTCGCAGCCTCAGCCCCAGCGGGTCGGTTTGGGTTGGGTCGTGTTTCGCAGCTCGCCATCCAGCTCGCAGCACAGCAATTATTTCAGCCTGCGCAGCGTTTACTGGGATTCCCAGGTACGTATCTGCTGTTCATGCTTCGTCCTGTCAACCCAATTCCTCTTCGCGTGCAGGTTACAACGTTTCCGTGATTCCCTGACTCCTCACACGGTTTCCTTGCGCTTTACGCGTAACCCCCCTTCACCGTATCCTGCGGCACGTGCATGGGCCTCATGCGCATGCAGCATGGGGCAGGCGGACATGTCCACTGCATATCCCCTGGGCTCTGGTCCACTGCCATGGTACCGTACAGTTGTACGTGCGTCACTTTATAGCAATGCGCGCTACCGGCATGGCAGCACGATAACTTGCAACGGTGTTGGACTGATGGCCGAGCAGGTGGGCCCTGAACTCAGGGAACTCGCTCCAGCACCTGCCGGCACTGTTGCACCAGTGTATGTACCAGTCTAGTCGTACGGGTCTTGCTTGATGTTTGTGCTGGGCCGTCGACGCGTCCATGCGGGGGCGTTGCTGAAGGCGGTGGTTGCTGGCATGCCAATCGCAGGTGGGGGCTGGGGGCATGGGGGACCCTCCCCAGCTTTGCCAGGGGAGCCCCCTACAAGGGGCCCGCCCTAAAGGTCAGGTGTACTTACGTTCATATGTAAAGCTTTAAGCAAAAGCATCATTTCCTCGTTAAGGAGCGGTAGGGTACTCACCAGGGCCGTACAGCAATGGCAAGTCGCAGCTCGCAGCATTGCACTCGGCGCTGGAAGCAATATGCGGCATTGATAAGGTTGTCCCAGTTGTCTAGCCAGTTGTCAACTTTCAATACATAGCAGCTTTCGCTGTTCCGAGTGTTGCCGAAACGCCCACAGCTTTGCAGCCGTCCACCGTCTCTGTTTCGCTCTCTTGAGACCCCAACTACCTGCCCAGGCATAGCGCGTGGCGGCGTGGGCAGCAGAAAATGGTGGGGGCGGCCGCCGGGTTTGTCTGCCGGCTGGACTGTGGGGACAACGGCTCGGCAGTCGTCCTGAGCACCCTTCCTATGCACTATGATGTAGGCCACGTTCGTTCTATTTGAGTCGGCAGTTGGCTATGGCCTGTTTGAAGTGACAGAGTTCGACGAAATGGCTCAAGGCGTGGTCAGGGTCCAGGAGGCTGTCAGGTACGTGTGATACAACATGTTACTGAATCAATTTGTGATGTCAGACCCGTGTCTCACTGACTTGTGCTCTGCCTGCAGTGACCTGGCCCGGTTTGGGCGCATCGTTAAGCTCACAGCCTTCAAGCCTTTCCCTTCGGCAGCCGACTCTCTGGAGCAGATTAACGCCATTTCGGAGGCGCAACTCACAGACGAGCTGAAGAACTTCTTGGAGCTCAACCTACCAAAGGTCCGCGGGACGGCGGCTTTCGTTGGTCTCGGCGGCTTTGCTCCGGCAATGGGTACTTACTCGGCTGCGTCCTGCTGATGTAGGTTAAAGAGGGCAAGAAGGCGAAGTTCAAGCTTGGCGTTTTTGAGCCGAAGCTGGGGAGCATCATCCAAGAGACGACCAACATCCCATGCATCAGCAACGACGTGGTGGGCGAGGTCATCCGCGGCATCCGCGCTAACCTCGCCCGCTTCGTGACCGTGCCGGAGGCGGACATGAAGCGGGCGCAGCTGGGTCTGGCGCACTCGTACTCGCGTGCCAAGGTGAAGTTCAATGTCAACAAGGTGGACAACATGATCATCCAGGCCATTGCGCTGCTGGACACGCTTGACAAGGACATCAACACCTTCGTCATGCGCGTGCGGGAGTGGTACTCGTGGCACTTCCCCGAACTGGTTAAGATTGTGAACGACAACTACCAGTACGCACGGCTAGCGCTCATCATCAAGGACAAGTCGCAGCTGTCGGAGGAGCAGATCCCCGCCATGGTGGAGATCCTGGGCGAGGAGGCCAAGGCCAAGGAGGTGGGTTGCTGCCAGGTGTTGCGCGGCGCGCGGCCTGTGTGCAGGGCCACCAGGCTGTCCACCGACCCATGGGACGCTCGCACCTTGTGCCACGCATTACTTTCGCGGTGTCCCTCGGCCCCCACAAGCAACATACAAACAACAGCTGCTTTCAACCCGTACTCCGTGCTTCTTAGCCCACCGCACGCACCTACAATGCACAGTGTAGCCCCCTCACGTGGTGCACCTGGCCCGTGTTCGCTCCCGCTCCTCTGCACCTGGCCTCCCCCGAACCCTGCCCTACCCTCCCCTGTCCTACAACAACCACCAACAGATCCTGGACGCGGCTCGCTCCTCCATGGGGCAGGACATCTCGGCCATCGACCTGCTCAACATCGAGGTGTTTGCACAGCGCGTGATCAAGCTGGCGGAGTACCGCCAGAAGCTGCACACCTACCTGCTGGACAAGATGCACACCATCGCGCCCAACCTGTCAGCGCTCATCGGCGAGACGGTGGGCGCGCGGCTCATCAGCCACGCCGGCTCGCTGACCAACCTGGCCAAGTACCCGGCCAGCACGGTGCAGATCCTGGGAGCGGAGAAGGCGCTGTTCAGGTGTGCGGTTGGGAGCGGGGCCGACACATTTGCAGACTTGAGGGTGCATGGGGCACGTGCCCTGATGACGCATGGGCGTGGGGGGCACGTGGCACTCGGCACGGCGGCGAGCTGCGGAGCCTGTCGCGGCGGCAGCAGCAACGAACAGAGGAGAGCGCGGTGATGACAATTCTGTGTCCCAACAGTCTGAGGGGACTTTGGTCGGTACCCTACTTTGGATGAATCTGTCAATATCATCTTTCGGGGCTGAGCGCTTGCCTCCTTCGACCGCTGCAGCGACGTCACGCACGCACACCCCAAACACACGTCGTGCTAGACCCTGCATCCGCACACCGCATGCTAGGATGAGAGCTAATCGTGCATGCATGCGTGGAGGTGCACTAGCTTGGACATGTGCGGCGGCCCTGCCAACACCTAGCCCTCGCTGAGCACGCCACCCGGACTCGGTGATGACAATTTTTGTGTCCCAACAGTCTGAGGGGACTTTGGTCGGTACCCTACTTTGGATGAACCCTTGAATATCATCTTTCGGGGCTGAGAGTCCACCGCCTCCCGCCACCGCACAGTCACCGCACCACTGCGCAAGACTTTGTGACCCTGCTACCCCTGCGCTGCACGCGCTGACACAAAGCGCGCTGCATCTGACCAGGTTCCTTAGGGCCATGCTTTGCCCACGATCCCAGGCCCTCATCATCTGACGGTCTTTTGCTGTACAGCAACATGGAAACCGAATATCTGCCCTTTGACCTGTGCTTGCAGGGCGCTGAAGACGCGCGGCAACACGCCCAAGTACGGCCTCATTTTCCACTCGTCGTTCATCGGGCGCGCCAAGCAGCGCAACAAGGGCCGCATCAGCCGCTACCTGGCCAACAAGTGCTCCATCGCGTCGCGCATCGACTGCTTCATGGACTCCGCGACCAGCGTGTTCGGCGAGAAGATGAAGGAGCAGGTAACGCCGTGTGCTGGTCATGCGACCAGGATTTAACCCTCGTTGCCCCCGGCGCCAAATCCTTGCTTTCCTCTTGCCTAAACCAAGTTGTGCAACGCCTAATGTAGCTTTGGAAGTTCCGGCTGGTTGCTGTTCAAGCCCGCGTGCTTTCAAGGCTGACCAGAAGCTGCTGCTGTGTGTGTGGCTGTGTCTGTGCTCAGGTTGAGGAGCGGCTGCGGTTCTACGAGGAGGGCGTTGCGCCCCGCAAGAACGCCAGCGTGATGGAGGAGGCCATGGCGTCCGTCAAGACGCAGCTGGCGGACGAGGACAAGGCGGACGGGGGAAAGAAGAAGAAGAAGGTGCGGGGGGCAGGCGGCAGGGGGCGGGGAACAGGGCGCGGGGGAAGAAGTGGAAGGCGGCAGCTGGGTATGGACAGCAACAGGCCGAAAGGCGACGTGGAGGGGTGCCGTGGGGGACTGTGGAGGGTTTCCTTGCACAGGTGGTCTAGAATGGTCCCAACATGAACACTCGTACAGGCGTCGTGCGAGAGCGTATGGATTACTGATAGCGCTGCTGTACTGTGTGCGCCGCTGCGTGTGCAGAACAAGGAGGAGAAGCGCAAGCGCGAGGAGGAGGAGGAGGAGGAGGAGCCGGCGGCGGACGAGGGCAAGAAGAAGAAGAAGGACAAGGTGCGCGATGCGGGGCAGCAGATAAAGTTGCGAAGCATTGTGTAGTAATGGTAGTATGAAGCCGGGCGGTGCAGGGCGCTCGCTTGCAGATTTGCTGCACGATGGCTGTAGTACGGGGCAACTGTCTACATTGTGAGTGCGCCACCTTTACCCAGTTGCATCCGGTCGTGTCAGCTGTGATGCTGTGTGTGAATTGGTTATTCGCAACGTGCTGCCGCACTTTCCGCTGTCGTTCCTGCAGAAGAAGGCGGCCGAGGAGCCAGCACCGGAGGCTGATGGGGCGGAGAAGAAGAAGAAAAAGAAGGTCAAGGCTTAAGGGCTTGGCTTGGCCGTGACCTGTACGACTTCGCAGGAGTGCCGGGGCGTGGGCGGGGCAAATTGCATGACGGAGCGGCTTCTCCGCCTCTGGTTATTGTTCATGTAACGGTAGCACTGTTTGACTGACTGATGTTAATGGACAGAGGTTACGGTTTGGCGTTGTCGTTGGCTGAGAGCTGGGTGACGGGCGGGCAACTAACTAGTGTACGACGCGACTGTACGGCACCGTTGCGGTGCTAAAGTGCTACTTGACGGGCGTGGAGTCGGGAGGCTTGTGACCTCCATGGCCTGCTGCTGCGTGGCAGGGGATGGGTCGGTGCGTGGGGCCAAAACCTGCTTGGCCTGCGCGTACGACACCCAATATAGGACGTAGCTGTCTCGTGTGCTTTGGACCAACCAACTCGTGTATCATAGGTAGGCATTCGGGACACGGTAGTTGCAGGCCATTCGGATGGCGGCTTGCGGCAGAGACTTGCTGCGGAGTGGTTGCAGGTGGCGTGTGCTGTGTTACAGGGCGCAGAGGTTCGTAGTGCCCCACAGCTTCGAACCCAGCTTTAGACGAACATCGTTGGGAGGAGAGCGGGACGGGCGGGCCTTCCTGTGAAGCCCCATGCCGGGCGGGATACCGGTAGGTTGTGCTGGGCATGAGGCAGAAGCGGCCTGCGCAAGGCTGGCGCTTGCATGGTAATCTGCAGGCGTGCTCTTGTCCAGCTAAGTAGCTGGGCTGCTGGGGTGATTGACAACAGATTAAGGACTTTCAAACGCAAGAACGAAACTCAGGGATGAAACCGCATCCCCGGATGCTTGGAGGGCAGGTGCGGTGGGAGGTGCAGTATGGTGCAGGCGAACACCTGGGCGGCCAGCATGTGGCACATGCGGCACGCTCAAGGCCGTTGAGTCCCAAGGTGCACGCAGTGTTGTTACCAAGGGGTACCCCACGGGGTGCACCAGCAAATGACATGCATGGCCTGGACCGTGCCTCATGACGTGCCGTGCACGATCATGCTTGAGGCACCAGGCAAAGCCTGCCATTCGCTGGCGGGGGGGCTCTGCCCCCCCACACCCCCGGATGCCACAGTGTACGCATGCCCTGTGTTCATGCTAGTTGCTTCCCCATCCAATAGCAAGATAATCCGCTCGGGGGGGTGTGGGGGGGCGGAGCCCGCCCACCAGCAAATGACGTCTGGACAGATGCCTGGTGTAGCCACGGGTGTAGGGGGCCCCAAGTCATGCACGTCAGCCGCTGGTGGGGGGGCTCTGCCCCCCCCCCGAGCAGACACCCCGGGGTGGCCGTTCCGTACGCCCGTGCTCATTTGCGTGTGTGCCAGCAAATGACATGCATGGCCTGGACCGTGCCTCATGACGTGCCGTACACGATCATGCTTGAGGCACCAGGCAAAGCATGCCATTCGCTGGTGGGGGGGCTCTGCGCCTCTGCCCCCCCAAACCCCCCGCCCCCCCCGAGCGGATGCCTCAGTGTACGTATGCCCTGTGTTCATGCTACTTGCTTCCCCATCCCATAGCAAGATAATCCGCTCGGGGGAGCCCCCACCAGCGAACGGCATGGACGGCATAATTCTGATGGACGGTGCTCGACACTTACGGGTGCTCAGCCATAGGGCATACGTGCTTTGGCTGGCTGTGTACTGTTACAACCCTGCCCGTGCTGGTGCAGCCAGGAGAGTGGGGTACGCAACTCGAGGTGCCGTACTGGTTTAGGGCGGCAAAATGGGCAGGTTACCCCCTTCCGGGGCCCCCAATGCTATGCTTGGCGCCGCTGGGGCTGCCCGGGGAAGGGAGTGCAGAACGGGGCCAGCGCGCCAGCCGTGGGCCCGAGGGTGGGCAGTTGCGGCCTTTGGCTCTACCGCACCAAGTACCGGCATGCCAGTGGCAGCCCTTAGCAGCTAAAGTGTGAACTGTGTGCGCTTAGATAATGTTTGAACACCTTCTACGTGCCCTGACACATGGCAGCTGAGGTGCTGAGCGCCCACACACCCGCCTTGTATGTACATGGCAACACATGGCAACAGGCAGCGAGGGCTGCAGAAACGAAGTCACACCTATACTTACCCGATATACATATTGTGGTAGCCTATGCACTCTATATTGCGCTGCTGAGGCTGAGTCGCAGCTAGGCATCCACGACGTAAAGCGCTGAGAACTGCCCGACGACTAGCTCGCATATTAGAACACAACTTTGAAATGACATAACTGCGACAGAAGAACAGGAGGAGGATGAAGGCCATGCGTGTTGCTCCAGTGCAGTGCTGCCCGCTTGGCGGGGACCGCCCCCTCCTGCGTCGCGGCCTCGCCCTCGCCAGCACCCCGCCTGCCTGCCTCCACCGCAGCGCCCCAGCAACACAATGGACCTCAAACCTCATTTACCGAGGCCTGTCAACAGCATACCGCACGGTCCCTCAGGCAGTGACCCAGGGCCTGCGTAACACCCTCTTTTTCTGTGGTAAGGTTTACAGGGAAAGAGACGGGAGAGGACAGGCCAGCGGGACCGCAAAGCCCGACCAGCACAGGCAAGCACCAACACCACCAACGTCCAAACCCAGCGCACCCTGGACTGCAAAAAGGGAACACCTAGAGAAGGAGAGGACCTGAAATCAAACACTACAGAACAGGGGGAAGAAAACAAGTTCAAAGACACCAAGGGCAAGGGAAGGCGATGCCGACTCATCCCGCCCGGGACCCCACAGCCATGGAGGCGGGAGGGGCCGGGGGTGGTATGGGGCCAGAGGCCATGAAGCGGCAAGCGGGCGGGGATGGGGCGGGGGCGCGGGCGAGGCGCTGATGCTGGAGGGGCGCAGGTGCACCAACCCCTGCGCACAGCGTGCAGGGGCAGCGGCGCAGTCCCCACCTGTACCTCCTGGAGCACCTGGGGCAGCTGCAGGAAGTTGTGGAACAGTGGGCGGAGGAGTGGGCGTCCACGCGTGACTACAGAGAGTTTGCCACAGCGTTCAACAGAACCTGCAGGGTACGGTCCTCCTAGTTACAGTGCTGGCCCGACATCCATTGCGTTGCTGGGTGGGCGTGCAGTGGGTCACATTGGCGAAACCAAAACGTACCTGCCGCACATTTGTACATTGCACACGATATTCCATGTGCATGCTACGTGCTGCTCTTTCTGTGGGGTGTTGCTTGGGCCCAGTCCCGCCTGCCTTTTTAACGCCTATCTCCTCAGCAACCACAGCTCCCGGCCGACCCCGCTGGCGGTCGCCCCTCCACCGCTGCCACCACCGCCGCCCGCCGCGAGGTCATGGAAGCCCTGGCGGAGGCCCTTTTGCCGCTGGTGCCCCACCTGCCGCACCCCAAAGAGTGCGCGATGATGCTGTGGGCCTGCGCCAAGATGGGGTACGGCTGGGCTGGCAGGGGCGGGGATGTGCCCTTGGCGGAGGCCCTGCTGAGGCGGTTGGGGTAGGACGGCTGTGCGCTGCTGCGCCAAGCCAACGCGCAGGACCACTCAAATCTGTGGTGGTCGCTGTCGGAGGCACCCAACACCCACCTGGTTTCAGCGCATGAGCAGCTGCTGGCGGCTTCCGCCGAGTTCCTGGAGGGCATGGAGGCCGGGGACATGGGCTCGCAGGTGTGCCCAAACGTGCTGCTGGCGTGCGCACGGCTGAGGTACTACCCCCCTACACACGTGCCGCTGGTGCACCACCTGACCCGCTGCCTTGTAGAGCAGGCCGATTGTGAATCACAAGCTCTGGCCAACGGTCTGTACGCCCTGGGGGAGCTGCGTGAGGATTGCGGGCACGTGCCGCACCAGGAGGGCCTCGATTAGCTGGTGATGGCTGTCGTACGGTGCCTGCACAGCGGGGGGAAGGGGGACAGGGCGCAGAGAGGCTTTACCGACCAGGGAATATCCAACATACTGCTGGGCTGTGCCAAGCTGGGGTTGCAGGATGGGGAGGCGGTGCAGCTGCTGGCAGCCGCTTCAGGGGTGGCGGGAGGGCGCATGAAGGAGCAGGCGATCGCCAACAGTGTGTGGGCGCTGGGGAAGCTACTTGGGGGTGGCGGCGATACTGTCTTCCAGGCGGCAAGTCCTGCCGTGGCTGGAAGGAAATGCAGTACCGCGACAGCGATCTCCATTTCTCGTCTCCTTCAGGAAATACAGCGGCGGTTTGGAAAGGTGCAACAGGAGCAGCAGGAGCAGCATAGCCCCTTCAGGCCCAAGCGTCCGGCCTTCATCGCAGCACCTGTCTTTACAAGCCAGGAGCTGTCCAACATGCTCTACTGCATGGCGCTGCTTCAGCCGTACATCAGTGCAGCAGTAAAATCAGGACTCGCTGGGGAAAACGCAACACTGTGTCTGACTGCAGCGGCTCAGGCTCTGGCGGAAGAGTGCATACGCCAGTCCTTCCAGGGCTTCAAGCCTCAGAACCTTGCCAACGCCACGTGGGCCCTGGCCAAGATGAGCCACGCAGACCAGGGCTTGTTCGCCGCTGCCGTGGCGGCGGCCCAGCGGCCGGGCTTTGCCGCAGCCGCTCTCCCCGTGACTTAGGCCCAGCTGTGGTACGCAATAGCGCTCATACGGCACCGCCCGTCCCCGGAGCTGATGGAGTTTACAGCAGCGGCGATGGAGGGGCAGGTGCGGTTGGCGGCACCCCAGGCGTGTGCAGTGCTGCTGTGGTCGTTTGCGGTGCTGCGGGTGTGGGAGGAGCGGCTGGCGGGGGTGCTGCTGGGGCGACTGGCGGAGCTGGTGGGACGGCAGCAGCAGAGGCAGCTGGCGACGGTGGCAGGTGGCGGACTTGCTGGGAGCCGCCTGCCCATGGTGGTGGATCAGGCGCTGGCCAACGCGCTGTGGGCGGTGGCGGTGGCGGGGCCGGGCGCCCTGGCGGCGCATGCACGGGAGGTGGGGGTGCTGCTGAGGGAGGCGGCCAGGCGGTGGGGGCAGACCATGGGGAGGGGGACAGGGGAGGCACGTGGACCTTTCGCGAACGAAGAACTGCAGCAGCTGTGGCAGGTGCAGCTGGAGCTGGCGGCGATGGAGGGCGGAGGGCCGTCAGCAGGTGGCAGGCGCACTGCCGCAGCCCTGTCGTCCATCCTCCCTGCAGCTGGAGCCGGCTCGCTGCTTGCAGCGGCGGAGGTCGCTGCCCAGGAGCAGCGGCTGCAGAGCCCAACCGTATCCCCGCTGCAGCGAAGAGTGGTGGCGGCCTTGCAACGCGTGCAGGAGCGACAGCAGCAGACACGTGGGTCCTCCAGTAGCCACGGCGGTTCCTATGCAGCCGGCCCTGTCATCACCTCCGTGCAGCACGAGGCGCCCGTGGCCGCCTTCAGGGGCCGTGTGGACAAACTGGTGGAGCTGTCGGACAGGCGGCCGGTGGTGGTGGAGGTGGATGGACCCACGGCCGAACGGGGAGGAGGGGCAGGCGGGCAAGGGAGCCGTGCCGCGCCCTGCAGCTCGGGCACAGAATGGTGGGGTGGCTGCGGCTGCTGCGGGTGGGGGAGCCACAGCCTTGGCGCCCTCGGGGGAGCAGGCAGGTGGCGGGGCAACACGGCGAAGGCGGCGACACTCCGTGGAGGGGACGGCGGCAGGCGGTGACGGCGTGCTGGAGGGGCAGCGAGTGCAGGTGTGTGGGTCATTGCCCAAGTGCACCTTGAAAACGTAAGATGACATGGCAGTGGTGGGGACCCATTTGCACTCATCAACGCGGAAAGGCATGGCACGCTGATCCTTGCTTGGGGGCAGCTGCATGTGATTGTCTGTCCTTGTCAGCACCAGCACAGGGCTTGCTGAGACACCACCGGACCGCCATGTAGGTCGCCCACTGCCGGTGTCCTTTGTGCCATGCCCAGGAGCCGCACCCTCACCCCTGCACGGTGTCCGCGCCGTGTGCCATGCTGGCTGAGCGCTGCTGCCCCGCTCTCTGGCCCCGCTTCACGCAGGCGGCCCCAGCACCGGGTATGAAGTTGCTAGTACCAAAGCGGCGGCCACGACGGAAGCAGGAGTGACTAAGGGAGCAGCGCTCATTGCGCGCTCTTGTGTGATAGATATCTACTGCGCCGTCAAGGCACAAGGTTACGCGGTAGGCCTAGCTGTGTCACGGAGGGCACAGGCTGGCGGCTCTGGTGGATGGCTACTGTCGGCGAGAGGCGTGGAATTGGGTGCAGCGAGGGGATACCGTACGGTAGGGCGGAACGTGGCATAGCGTGCTGCCTCGGCCTGAGGCCTTGGCTGGCGACCCCGCTGCAGCAGGTGGCATGTGTTCTTATGCACTGCCGTAAGTGCTACCAGTATCTAACAGCAGAGCGCCCTGGGCATCCTGACATGGAATCTTCTGCATTGTACGATTGGGGACTTCATGCAGCTTCATGCCCGTACACTGTCTGCACCACCGTAAGTGTAGGTCAAGGTACGCATGGCACATGGCCGTACGGAAGTGTTCACGCTTTCGCGTGCTGGTGGGGAAAGCCTGTTGGCCGTACGCAGGGTCACGCGGATGGGTCCATCCTGTCGTGCCGAGTTGCAGGCTAATCCATACACATGCCACTTCGGGGTGTCAAGTTCTGGGTGCCATTGTATATTTGCATGGCACCAGATGGCCCCCATCCATGGGCGCATTTGCACCCTATCTCGGGGTGCCGGTCGCTGGCACAGTCAAGGCCGCGCAGTCAGGTCAGGGACGCGCACGCAGAGCCGCGCCTGTCCCACTGCCTCCAGCAGCATCAGACAGCAGGATAAGCAAGTGCCGACCCAAGGCATGCGCCCGATCCAGGCCCCAATCCACTACTAGACCTGCAACCTTCGTTGCCAGACAGCCATGGACTGGTAGGTTAGCACCTTAACAGCATCGGCCACAACCTTTTAAGCGCCAGCTCCTGCTGCTGCTGCCATGAGCCGCCCCACCGCCATCACTGCAACCCACCCAGCATGCACAGCTCTGCCACGCTTGCAGCGAGCCTGTACCTCGCAGGCGCCATCTCACTGCACACAATTGCCAGAGTCCTGATCACGTCGTCGCCCGGGCCGCCTTGGCAGCAACACCGTTCAGGAACACCCTGCTCTCACACATGGGTGCCCATGCCACGCACGATAGTGGACAGACGGACGTTGACCAGTCCGATGCATGTACCGCCACTGCCGCGCTCTACACCTGCTAAACCGTGGCCTGCAACACCAGCAGAGCCAGTTGAGCTCTCCCGACCTGCATCAATACCTGTGCCACTACACCCGAGCGGCAACTAAGGCCTAATGCACATCCATGCACATGCGCGCCGCCCTAGCGTCCCCACAATCACAGACGCCAGGCCTCTCGCCGTGGCCGCAAGCACCCTACCACTACACCTGTCAATTGCAGCATTCCCGCCACAACTGCTGCTGCACCAGAGAAGATAGCTCACATCGGCGCTCGCCAAATAGCTACCCACGTGTATGATCACGGCGCTATGAGATCACAGCGTTATCTTGCCATGTCCACATCAGAGCGCCGACTGCTCCTATTAGCAGTCTGGCGCGTTGTGGCACGATCCAACGGGGTACTTGTCCAGCGCCGTCTTGTCGCCCTCCACGTAGCGCGCCCACACGGACTGCATGCGCTGGAACTTATCGGGATGGTAGTTGACGTGCACCTGCAACCGACAACCGTAGCGTGGAGCGGCTGGGCGTTACTGCCGGTACCAATGCTCGGTTGGCCTGGCACAACAACGGTTAGGGCATACGGCAGTTGCTTGCGTTCTCGTTGCAACAGCTGCATTGCCAGCAGAGCCGGACAGGACCAAAACCTGCATGCAGCGATCATGCTCGCCCGCTAGCTGCGTACCGTCGAACCACTTGCGGAAGACACGTGTCACCGGACAAGCACCGTTCCCCACTCACCATGACAGGCACGTGCGTAGCGTATTGGGGCTCGTACCTGCGAGGATGAGAGGAGTGACACAAGCCGCACGAGAGTTACCCTGTCATACAAGCTCTGCAAGGCATTGGTCGTTATGTGGTGGACTGAGTACGTGTCGGGCAGCGACAGCACCCCGGTGAGCCAACCTGAGCGCCAATATGAGCACCTCGGACAGGCAGAGAGGCCGCGCACCTCGTGTTGCAAACCGATCTGGGTTGGCTGCCTGCCCATGCCCTTTCAGTCTCCTGAACGTCCGGCCCTTAGGAAGCAAACTGGTGCGCGCACAAGCTCTGTGTTTCGGCGCCGCGGTCACGGCCTGACCCACAGGGACGCCGACACAAGCATGAAATGCACATTCAGACTACGCTGACGTGACACACGCTCGCACCTCATGGTCCTAAACAGGCGCTTGGAGTTGACGAACTTGTCGATGTTCATGATGCGCACGCCGATGTGGGAGGTCTTGTAGTTGTCGTGCGAGGGGAACCAGATCTCCATGTTGAACACGGCCTGGGTAAGGGGGGGCCATGACGAAAGGCAGGCAGTCGGCTGAGGAGATCGCCACCAGAAAGCTGTGTTTTGAGCCTTCCTGGAGTCTGCGCGCCTAGCCCGTGCCCGTCTGCGACCCCGCATGCTTGTGCGGCAGTGACACCAACAGGTCAGCGTCAGGCCCCGCGACCGTGTTGTACATTTAGGAACAGGCGGCATGCAACCTACTGCACAAGTGTAGGGTGGAAAGCGGTCAACGTCGCGCACCTGATCACAAGCTCTGTGGCTTTTGACTCGACAACGCTTCCCCAGGCACAAGGATTGGATATCGCAGAATTCCTACTTGATATTGGGTAAACGCACCTGGTCCCAGGACTTTTCGCGCATGAGGCGCTCGGAGATGCGGTCCATGAGCGCCAGCGTGCGCTCGTTGGGGCGGATGTAGAAGAGGCCGCTGTTGAGAGTGAACACGCGGATGGTGTGCGCCCAGCGCGACCAGCCCATCTTGGGGTCGTCGTGCACGTCGTCCCAACCTACAACAAAACAACGACAGTTAGCACAGGGCAGGTTGGGGTACCGTCCGATCGGCAGAGGATACCGCCATGCATACCCGCGCTCGCAGGCCAACAAGCGGCACCCATACTTGAGCGAAAATGCATACGGTAGGCCAGCACCCTAGCGGGCAGTGAAAACGACACCAGGGCTGCCAGGCCTCAACTAGACACGTACACGACATCAGCTACGGCAGAGGCCATGGCGCGTACCGTGGGGCAGAACTAAGCGGGTCCATGGCGCGCACCGTGGTCCAGAACTAAGCGGAAAGCAAAGGCATGGCGTGCATGCCTTCGTGCCGGGGCCGCTCACCATAGGCTGTCTGCTCATCATAGCCATCGCTCAGCGCCTCCACGTCCTCATCCCTGCAGGCAGAGAGGCGGACACCAGCAGGGCCATGACGGCGTGTGCGTCAGCTGGATGCAATGTGGGTTGTACGTAAGGATCGCTGCTCGACAGGGCGACCGATCGCTGCACGAGTCGAGGCCACCAGCTGCAGGAGGGCGGCCGGCGCGCGGCTTACTGCGCCTCAGCACCATGCGGGCGAGGTAGACAAAAAATTCAACCCTCATCCAACTAGTCATCCTTGTGAACGCATACTAGCCTCTCGGGGCCCCTACGAAGTCCGTGCCACTGCGACACCCTTTTGCCGTACCTGTACAGGTGGTCGAAGGGGTTCTGCAGCGTCACGATGTCCACGTCCGACAGAAGCACCGAATAGCCCAGCGTCAGGAACTCCTGCGCTCATGGGAGCAAGCCCGGGGACGAGAGGCTGCGTCAGTGGGCAACTTACTGCATTTGGCCCAGGATAAGGAACCCGGTCAGCAGCGAGGGCCGTGTGGCGGGGATATGAGGCCTTGCGGACAGCTTGAAGAGACAGCTTACTGGTTGGCAACAGCGCTGTGCACCGTACTAACAAGCGGTGCGCGGGGCGTTGAGAGCAGGGTGGGTTCAAGGCGTGTCAGGGCTGGGTTTGCCGATTTGGGTCAGAAAGGGAGCCGCCTCTCGGGTGCCTGGTGGTCCCCAGCGGCTTGTGCTGTGCTCACCCCAGCCCCGAGACGCCTTAGCGGGAAACCCAGGCCCGTGGAAGCTTCATGCCCCAGGGCAAGCGGCACGGGAGTTGCCATGCTGGTTGTTCCTGCCTACCTTGATCAGCTGGAACTTCTGTGCGCTAATGCCATGATTGGAGGCCTCCTTGTCTGCGGTCTTCACAGGTGTCCGGCGCCAGTACGCCACGCCAAGAGCCTCGCATGCCTTAGCTACCTGTGGGGAACATGGCCAAACGTAAGCGGTGAGGTGACTGCCCCGAGCACGGCGCCACCGTTTACCCTTGCCTTTGCCCCAACATACGCCCTCCCCGCTAATATACTTGTCAGAGCGTCTTGCAAATAAGCCAGGCCACCCTAATCTGACTCACCTCGTCATCAATGGCAATGACCATAAAGTTCTTAACGCCAGAGCGCTGACACCCGTCGATCCACAGCTTCAGCATGCCAAACTTCCCGTCGGGAGTGATCAGCGCGCCGTTGGACACAGCTGCCATCACCTCCTTGTTCACCGCGATACGTTCCTACAAAGCCCACAGGGTAGTTGAGAGACCCGCAACAGCCATGCACACGTTCGAACTGGTGAAGTGGGGTTGTCAAAGGGGGTGCTGAACACAGCCACCCCCAGCAGGAGGTTGCGCAGTATGCACATACACAAGCACCCACCCATGATGTGCACTTCCCCAGTCCCCTTCCCCCTTCGCGTACATAACGCCGCATTACTCACCAACACAGTCTTCAGCTCTAGGCTGCCAAACTTGCCGGTGAACTCCCCGGCTGCAACAGCTCCCCGCAGGAGAAAGGCGACCGCCAGGCACAGCCACAATGCTTGTCGAGGCATGGTGAAATCGAGAATACTAGAGGATTCGTGCGGTCTATTGTGAGGCCGCAGGGCCTTTGCTTGCGATACTTGAGCTGTCAAGACGAAAAGGGGATCGCAGTGCAACTGTCCCAAACACCTCGACAGGTCTACCTAGTTATAGTATATAATATAGTGGATCACACCGTATTGCACGTGACGCTCCAGCGCTGTGCACAAACAGGCTATGCGGCAGAGGAGTCCCCGGCATGGAGCGCATGAAGGAAGTCAACCGCTGGTCCGCTGCCTTTCGCAAGTCATTCCATCACAACAGTCCGCTTGGACAACGCTAGCTTCAAACGTATCGCTGCAGAAGGTCGTCTACTTCCTGCTCCCTTCCTTCGACCACGTACATTGCCATGCCAACCAAATAGGATAGTAGCGTGCGCACCAATGCCCAACGCACTTTCTTGAGCAGATGATGTCATAAACTAGCTGAGAAGCTCAGCCCTAGCGCACAGCCCATAGGTCACGCTGGCTGCCCTCTTCTTGCCCATGACGGAGCAAACGGCGGAGGTTCCCTCCGACTTCGGGGATGCATACCCTCTAGAGTCACGGGTGTGTTGCTCACAAGTCCAGATGCCTGTGCGCGGCCCATGGCATGCTCGTCGGTCTTGTGCCGACATGCCCCCCCTCCTCCTATCTGTCACTACCCGCACCAGATTGACATCGCATCAACGTGGCAAAGCCACGCAGCCGGGAGTAACAACGCTGCTACAGAAACACATCCAATTAGGTTTGATGATGCCACAACACAGACAGGCGGCAGGGATGCGGTGGGGACGCAAACGGAGGACCAGCAGGCAGCTGCACCCCCGCCCACCAAGGCCCAGGAGTCGGGCCTGGCCGAGTTTGTGTCGAAGTGAGTGGGCGGCCAGTGCAATTCACCAACATATGAAGCGCCCTATCAAATTTACCGTGATACCCAGACACCTGTACACGCTAGCCGTACACCGGCACCACTCCTTGGGCGTCTTCATGCACGGCACGTAACATGCTTGCGCTGACGGGTGGGCCATGTGGCCCGTGCTGTCTGGCCAGCCTGGGTCTGCCAAGAACCAACGCCCACGCCCTCGCTCGTGTTGCGCTGCTACTGAATTTGGCTACAGAATGGAAGGCATGCTGTCCGGCGAGCTGAATAAGGCGGCAGAGGAGCATGAGATACTGGAGCCCTTCACACGGGCCGCGGACGACGAGCAGGTAGCGCACCAAGGGTTCATGCACGTGGTGTAGATCGTTAGGGGAGGAGGTGCAAGGCTTACACTTGTATAAGGAAACCGCTATGACATTGTGCATCAACGCCTAGACAGGAATGACGGGATTCCTAGCGTGTGCGGACACCTTGCCGTGAGCCTGTATTTACTGCTGTGCGAAAACGGCACGCCCTCTCAATGGCAACACCCCTTCCATGGCCCCGCAGGAGCCTGCCACCTGCCTTCACTACCTGTCCCCCTTCCAGCCGGACGCCAACGCCGACCTCAACGCCACCTCCGCCAGCACCAACAAGCACCGCCTGGTGGTCACGTGCGTGTCGTGGAGCTGCACGGGGCAGACCATCGCGGCCTCGTACGGCAGGTGGGGGCAGGCGGGCACGCGCCCGCACGGCCCGCATGCGTGTGGCACCAAGACGCCTTTCGGTGCTGGCTACACGTCGTGCTTGTTATCCGTTTCTATTAGATAGCAGCTAAGCAACAGCCCTCCAAGCTGCACTCCGCCAGGGTTTTTTTCTGCAGCTCTGTCCCCACGCTCTGTTTAGCAACTGTTTCTTGCCGATACCGTTGGCGCCAGGTACGACGTGGTGGGCTGGTGTACGTACCCCGGTGCGCTGATGACGTGGAACCTGGGCCGCGAGGAGGTCAACCCCACGCGCGCAGACCACCGCGTGGAGACGGACACGTGCCTCATGAGCTGCGCCTTCCACCCCTCGCACCCGGTGAGGAGGGCAGCGCTGCTAGAGAGGACAGGATTCGCCGCATTTTGGCGAACCGCCCCTTCCTGTGTCAGCTAATCAAACTGTTGAAGGTGGCCTTGCCATACCGGTATGCCACACTGGTATGCCACACCGATATGCCACACCGGTATGCCGTATGTCTCTCTGTGGCGCCTATACGGTAATGCGGGCTCAAGCTAGTTTTCCCATTGTGCGCTTGCATGCTGTCCAATCAACACTCGGTAACAGTCAATCCAGTATGCGCCCTTAAGCGCAAGCATGATACCAGTGTTGACCGTCAGTTACCGGTATTGGTAATGCAACCGGCAGTGCATGCCCGAAGTAATACCCTGGCACCCGGCCCTGCTTCCCCTTTTGCCCCTGCCCTGCACCTCCAGGCCCTGATCGCTGGCGGCACCTTCAATGGTGAGCTGTACGTGTGGGACCTCAGCCAGGAGGGGGACGTGCAGCGCGGCCGCAGCGACGTGCTGCTGGACGTACGGCACACGGAGCCCGTCATCGCCATCACGTGGCAGTACAACATCAACGGTAAGGCGGTACAGCAAGCGCTGAAGTCCTCTTTTGCGAGCCACATTTCCTCGGGTACAGGCACATACGTGTCAAGTTTGGGGGTGGCCTAGCCCACTGTTGCCGCTGCGCTGTGATACACCCGCATGGCCTGAACCGACACGCCACCACCTGCTGTGCCTCAGACGCCGCAAAGTACGGCAGCAAGGACAAGGCGTACCGGCTGGTGACCCTGGGGGCGGACGGCCGCGTGCTCATGTGGCTGTGGCACAAGCTGGACGCGCCCGTGTACGGGTGGGTGGCGGGGATGGGTCCTGGTCTGGAGCAGTGGGATGCGTATGCCAGCACATCATGTAGCTGATGACAGTCGATTGCATGATGTGGACCAGCTGTGCGACCTGTGCCCAGCACCGCTGCCTTGTCGCCACTTGTTGAATGACGACTTGACGTACCGGTGCCTTGTTCGGAGTCTCGTGTACATGTTTGCACGCACACAACGTACTATTCGTGATGCAGCGCTGTCTTCGCGGTCTGAACGCCTACCTACCCCATGCACCCGCCCTGCACGTGTGCAGCTACCAGCTGCTGTACCCTCAGCCCGGCGTGGACCGCAAGTTCGTGTGGGGCGGCGCCTGCATGGCCTTCCAGCGGGAGCCCAGGGGGGCGGCCAACGCGGGGAGCAAGTCCAAGGGGCACGGGGACAAGGTGCGGACGAGCATACAGTACATGCATCTTCGTGCTAAAAGATGCGGTGCACGCTAGCGTGAGTCGCGATAATTTTGCCGGTGCGGTGTGGCAGGGTTCACGGTGTGCTCGCTAAACAGGCTTGTCGATGTGTTTGGTGGCCCGCAGGACAAGGCGTCCGGGCCGTCGGGCGACTACGGGACGTTCATGGTGGGCACGGAGGGCGGCCGCATCTTCAAGTGCTACAACGACGTCAACGACCACAACGCAAAGGAGTTTGCAAAGGTGGGGGCGCTGCAGGGTTGTTTCAGTATGGTCGGCACACCTCGGACATGCGTCCACGGTCCAGCTGCTGCACGGCCTGCCACGAAATCTGATGTATTGCAGGTGACGCAGCGCGGTGACTTGTGTTCTTATACACCGAGGTATGGATGATCTGCCCCACAGGTCTATGGGTGTGCATAGACTTTGCATGCTTCACCCTGGCCCCTCTTGTAACACCTGCTCCTTTATACATTATGTGTCCTCAGGCGCTGACGGGTGGCGAGCGCGTGGAGCTGCGCACCCCCGTGCGCGAGGCGGGCTACACCACGCACCCAGGGGCGGTCTTCGGGATGGACTGCTCGCCATTCCAGGTATAGGACATAGACAACTTGTACGGCGGGGTGAGGGATAAGGACCATGTGGCGGCGCTAGCATCCTCGCTCGCACCTCCGCTGCACCGGTGAAGGAGCTCCGGCGAACTGTCCCCTGAGTCCTGATCCGGCAAGGCTCACCAAATGCGCACCGTGTCGGCGAAGCTGGTAAAATGAAGCGGGTATCATGCTTCACTGGTACGCAATGCGCCTTTGCCACACCGAATCCCCTCCTTGCTCGTAAAGCCCGCTTTGCTCCCTGTCCCCACTCCGCCCAACCCCGCCCCAGCGCGAGCTGTTCCTGACGTGCGCCACGGACGGCAGCGTGCGGCTGTACTCGTCGCTGCGCATGCAGCCGCTGCTGCACCTGGAGCCCACCTCCGCCTACCTGTTCGCGGTGCAGTGGTCGCCCTTCAGGCCGCTGGTCTTCGCGGCCGCAGCAGGTGCGTTGCGCTGTGACGGGCCCAACCTCTTGCTGCAAGTACGTGTGTGCGGCAAGCTACTGCAGACGCGTGTAGCTTTAACAAGCCCTTATCATTGTTATTGCCCGTGTCCCTACTTACCTCTCTTAATGACCCCAGCCCCCTCATGTGCGGACTAAAGCCATCCCTATCCTGACCTCTGCCCTTTAACCATGGTACCCATCCACCGTGCCCCAAAGCGACGACTGCGTGTTCCTGCCAGCCCCCACACGAACCTGCCGTAACCCACACCTACCCTCTCTCCTTCCCCTTCTCCACCATCGGTCCCCCCACCCATCCGCAGGCGACGGCTGCGTGTTCTTGTGCGGCCTGATACGACCTGTTTCTCTGCCATCATAAACGTGATACTCGTCCGCCGCAACCCCAAATGACGGCTGCGTGTTCCTGCTAGCCCCCACACGACCCGAATCCAATACCCCGACACCGTCGTCCTCTCCACATCTCGTTCCCCCATGCGACGGCTGCGTGCTCCTGCTAGCCCCCACACGACCTTGATACAACTACCCCGATTCCTTTCTTCTTTCTCTGCGCCATCCGTTCCCTCAGGCGACGGCTGCGTGTTCCTGTACGACCTGATGCGGCAGCAGGACGTGGTATGCACCGAACGCGCTGTTCTGTGATAAGCTGTGTTGGGATGCGTCTTGCTGATAGGGAGACCCTTAGCCCGAAAGGTACACAAGCAGTGATGTCAATTACTAGCCTCGACAAGTGTACAGCTGCATCAGGTCAGTGCATGCGGGTATGGGTTCGGCAACAGGGCAGCAGCGTTAGAAGCGCTTTGAGACCGTTGGCACGGCACCGGCATGCTGAAGGGCACTTCGTCAACCGCCTGCGATGTAGTATGCATCCTTGCCTGCTTCTGTCATTGGAATTGTGCATCTCATCTCACCATAATTAGCGATCGTCGTCGCGCAGAGGCGCTTTAAACTAAACGCAACCAAGCGCGACGACGACGCGTAGCACAATCCTGTTGTTGCATGCAATAGCTATCACGTCTTGACATCCAGCCTATCAGGACAGGCAATCGTCAACACCCGAGTACAGGATCCCTGTGCGGCGCTCAGAATGACACAGCCCTACACGACCCAGCCGTCTCAGGCGTTGGATTTCGGCTTCAGCAATTATGGCGATGGCGCCACGGGGCTCACCTTCCAAGACTTCGGCGCCACCCAGGACCACGTTGCCACCCTGCAGTTCAGCGATTTCACCCAGGCACGTGGGGCTCCCTGGGAATTGCCTTGGACAACCAGACGCCATCCCCTCCTGCACACACACCATCCTGTGTACGCGACCCTGATCACCCCGTCTCCAATTACAGCAGTCCTTCTGCAGCTCATTCGCCAATCCCAGCCCCTTAGGCCATACCGGTGCCTCCCGAGTCCCGACCAACCCCCACTCTCCATGCTACAACCCCCTTCTTAAACCCCCACCATAACAGGGCGTGAGCCAGAGCCTATCATGGGGGGGCCCTGTGCCTGCCCCTGGCATGGCGGCAGCCGCGCAGCGCAGGCAGGCCGGCGCCGCCGCCGCCGCTGCAGCTGCCGCTACCCCAGGGGCAGCCGCTACTCTGCAGCACTCTCACGCGCATGCACCGAACCCGTTCGACGCCCCCCTTGAGGCGCTGACGGCCGGATTCCAGCAGCAGCTGCAGTTCGAGGGCGCCTTCGACGAGGCGGAGGAGGAGGAGGCGGTGCAGCAGCAGCCGGAGAAGCTGCCGGAGTGGGCGTGCGCGTGAGTGTATGCCGGCTCGTGACAGGAGTAGCAGGGGAGAGGTTCGAAGTTGAGTTTACACCTGCTGTGTGAAGCTACCGGAGGCTGTCAGGATATGCATGGCCTTGTATTTAGGGCTGGCCTTTTCTTGGAAGGCATGAGGGCAGAGGGTAAGTGTGGGAGTGGGGAGGGGGTTGCGACTGGAAGGGAGTATGCTGGGGAGGCGTAGTGCGGGGGGCACGAGGGGTTGGGGCCAGGTGGGCCAGGTGCGGGCCTTGTTGCGCTCAAGGGCTTCCGGGAAAGGGAGAAGGGGTAGGGAAGGAGAAGGGGGAGGGAGGGGAGAGGGCCCGGTTCTTTGTGTCCGAACACGTGTACGCACGTGGGATCAAAGGTACCCAGGGGAGGTCGGGTAGGAGGGGTGAGGTATGTGGGGTAGCGCAGATGGCGGTTAATCGCTGCAAGGTGGCCTTGGCATTGGGGCCGACGGGCGTTTCCTGGCCATCGGACCCCGCCCTTACCCCACGCTTGTACTCGGCCCCCACCCCCCTTTCCGCAGCTACTGCGGCATACACAACCCCGCCTGCGTGGTCAAGTGCCTGACCAGCGGCAAGTGGTTCTGCAACGGCCGTGTGCACGGTTCGGGCTCCTGCATCATCATGCACCTGGTACGTGGGCTGCTGGGCGTGTGCTGGGGTCTGCGTGTGCTGGTTGTAAGGGTCGTGGGTGTGTGCCGGAGTGGGCAGCTGCTTTCGGAGGTCCTGCATCATCCGGCGCCTGGTAGGGGGTGGGGGTGGGCATAGCCTGGGGGGCCACGCATGCTTGGTTGTGAGGTGCCGGGTGATGGTGTGTGGCGGGGGGAGCTGCTCCTGCATCATCCGCATATGGTACGAGGGGTGGTGGGTTGGGCAGGGTTGTGCGGCATGTCGATTTTTCGGCGCTCGGAAGCAGCTGCTGGTTCTGGGATCCACCATCCTGCACGAGGTGTGTGGCGTGGCGTGACAGAGAGTCTGGGTTGTGACCCACGACAGTTTGTGTGCGAGGGAGGCAACGCTACGGCGTTGGGCTGACCTGTCGTGAGTCTCGTCGTGTCCTTCTCCTCTCAGGAGTGCAAAGTACAATGCATTGTACACCGCAAGGTCTATAAAGCACAAGTCTGTAAGGGATCCTTAGGGATGTATGCTCGTGGTTGCACACACCCACCACCCCGCCCCCGCTGCAGGTCAAGTCCAAGAGCAAGGAGGTGCAGCTGCACAAGGACTCCCCCCTGGGGGACACGGTGCTGGAGTGCTACGCCTCCGGCTCCCGCAACCTGTTCGTGCTTGGGTTCGTGCCCGTGCGCAGCGAGAACACGGTGGTGCTGCTGGCGCGCGACACGCCGCCAAACCACCCCACCATCAGGTGAGTGTGTGTGGGTGTGTGGGTGCCGAAGCGCCTGCGAGCGTGGGTGTCCGGGATCCCCGCCGTGCGGTGCCTGATGTGCGGGTGTGGTAGCTCAGCCACTGGTGTTCCCCAGACGCCTCTCCAACACGCCCGCGCTTTGCACCCCGTAACGCCCAGCTGCCCACGCACCTGAACCTGCGCCTCATGCGCCCGGGCCCCGCCGCAACACCTCTGAGCACACGTCAACAAGCCTCCGAACACACGCTCCGCCTGCGCACCCCCACTTTTAAATACTAGTGACAAGGATGTTCCTTCGTTGTCCCTTCGGGGCCGCTACGCCATGCGCCTTTGAGACGGAACACGGCCCTCCTCCCCCCTGCCCCAGGGACCTGAACCTGGACCTGGCCCAGTGGCAGCCCATTGTAGAGGACCGCGGGCTGGTGCCGTGGCTGGTCAAGCAGCCGGGGGAGCAGGACCTGCTGCGGGCGAGGCACCTTACCCTGGCGCAGGTGGGTGGGGCGGGTAGCGGGGAAGGAGCGCGGCCGCCCCTGATTCTAACTTAGCTCCAGCATTCGCAGGATTTGCGAAGGCTGATGTCTCCGAATCTCCTCAAGAAGATATGCGTGCTTAGTTGTTAACCAGAGAGCAAAAAGCCGCCCGCCTGAAAGAGCTGTGGACGAGCGTAGCTCACCCACATCGTAGCCCACCCACAACGTAGCCGACCCACATCTGGTGGAGGCACACCCTGCGAGCTAGCATTCAGCCTACACATCTAGTGCGTGGCGCTGCCACCCCCAGATCAACAAGCTGGAGGAGCTGTGGAAGACGCGCCCCGCAGCGGGCGTGGACGACCTGGACGATAACGCCAACGGTACGGCAGGCGGCGAGGCGGGCGCCGTACAGCCTGTGGCGCTCAAGTACGACGACAGCGCGCAGTACCAGGTGGGCCGGGACCACGGGGCAGGGGCCCGCACCGTGGGTTGTGGGCACAGGGGGCAGGCGTGTGCGCTGCAGGGTAGGACGGCAGGCCAAGGTTACGGCAGGATGCACACGTGTTGAATTGTTGGGGCGGGAGTGGACTTGCCGGCGCCTTTTCGCCCTTCGAAAGCGCTGCTAATCAAATCACCTCATTTGCTTGGCCACTAGGCGACATGCTGCTTGTGCCACTGGTCCATTACGTCCTCTGCACGTGCGTGCATCAGTATGCCCTGCAAACCCACGGCTGTGGCTGCACCCGCCAACGCACCGTATTCCCTACTTCAGGATGGCATGAAGAGGGCCAAGCATGCAACACCTTTGCATGTGTTACTGCCGCCTAACCTCACCACCCCGAACCCTGCCCGCCAGTCTGTGTTCGAGCCGCTGGTGAAGCTGGAGGCCGATTACGACCGCTCCATCAAGGAGAGCCAGAGCCGTGACGACATCACGCTGCGCTGGGACTGGGGGCTGAACAGCAAGCGCGTGGCGTACTTCTACTTCCCGCGCGACGACAACGAGCTCAAGCTCATGCAGGTGCGTGGGGGCGTGTTTAGTTGTGTGCGGGTCTTGTGATGGCAGCAGCAGGTAGGAAAACAGGGTTGGGGCAATGCAGTTAACAGTTGTGGACACTGGTGTAATGACGGGAGTGTCGCGCCGGCACGCCTGCCCTGGACGGACCTGCGCAGCTGCGCGGCCGTAGGGGCTTGTCCGTGCCACCAGACAACACCCACCCCGTAAAGCTACGCACACGTATGCGTGCAGTGTCTCATGCACTCGTATGTCTCAGCTCCCCCGTTCATTCTACCCAGTACTGCACCACATGCAACGAATTACGGCGAGCAACGTGCTGCGCGGTGCCGGTGTGCTGCACTTCCCGTAAGACGCATCAGCACTTGCAACACTTGGCCCCACATGGGCTACAGCTCGTCCTCTCGCCGAGGTTACCTCTGCCTTCGTCAAGGTCATCCCTATTCCCTATTCCCGCTGGCTGCTGCAGGGCGACGAGCTTAAGCTGCGGCACAAGAACGCGGGCAACCGCGGCCCCTGGGAGGCGCTGGGCCACGTGCTGACGTACCAGCAGAGCGAGGAGGTGTGCCTGGAGCTCTTCACAAACGTGAGGCAGGCGGCAGAGATGTGGAACATTCCAGGGGGGTGGGGGCTGGTGCGAAGCAGACGGCGGTCGCCGGCCCACCCTTCCACCCCCAGTTGGCGACTTTGGCATCCTCGGCGCACTGGGAGCACCCCTCTACACCCGCGTCCGTGGAAGGCATCAAGTATCACGATTGGGAAGTTAAATCACGATGAGGTCAACGCATGAAAGCAGTATTCCAAGGACGCCTTACAACTACATTGTTTTCCCACCTCCGTTCCCCCACACGCACAGGACGTGCCCGAGGACTGCACGGTGGGCTACCACGTGGACTTCGTGTGGCGGGGCACGTCCTTCGACAGGATGCGCAACGCGCTCAACACCTTCCGCAAGTACTCGGCCTCCATCTCGGGTGCGTGGTGCACAAACAGCGGTGGGCAGGAACGCACCCTAGTGGGTGGCACACGGGAAGGGGATCAAGCAGCACTGTGACCGCCTTAAACCTTCCGCTTCTGCGACGCACAACCTTGTGGACCATCCTAGGCGGGTGGGTGGGAGGTGAAACGCGAGCGGTGGGCGTGGGGACTCCGTCCACCGTGGGCTGCGGACAGCAGCTGCTTGCACGGGAATGCAGAACGCTGCAGCCGCGGCTGAGCAACCCACTTCAACTCCCCGGTACACGGCCGGTTGAGCCTAAAGCATCCCCGCTGGTGGCCCCGCCACTCAGTACACCTCGCACCACGCTCATGACACACCCCCCGCGGCCCCATGCAGGCTACCTGTACCACCTGATCCTGGGCCACCCAGTGGAGCCTGTGACGCTCAAGATCCCGCTGCCCAAGGCGGGCCTGGGCGTGCCCACCCTGCCCGAGCTCAACCACTCGCAGCTGCACGCGGTCAAGTCCGTGCTGCAGCAGCCGCTGTCGCTCATCCAGGTGGGTCTGTGTTCCTGCGGTGCAAGGACGGGGGCGTGGTGTACCCAGAGCAGACAGGCCACTAGGGGAAGAGCACTGTGCAGTTACGGCTCTGCCGCTCACCTGGGTCGGAGCGGCAAAAGCGGCGACCAGGGAGACACAGAGCGAGGCCCCACAGATTCCTTTTGCCGCCCGACGCGGTTGCGGACGGCAGTTCGGTGGCAGGTTGAGTTGTGCGCTCCATGCTGGCCTCCTGCCCGAACTTGCTCGACGCCTCTCCCTCGCCTGGTTGCTCCTTCGCGCCCCTACGCCTTCTTTGGGTCCCGGGCGCTTGAGTGGCAAAAGCGGCAGATGTCACTGCCACCCCCTGCTTGCAATCATTTCTCAACACTCCAATGGCACCGTCCCTCAGGGCCCCCCCGGCACCGGCAAGACGGTCACGTCCGCCGCCATCGTATACCACCTGGCGCACAGCGGCACGGGGCAGGTGCTGGTGGCGGCGCCGTCAAACGTGGCGGTGGACCAGCTGGCGCACAAGGTAGGGTGGGTCAGGGGTGTGGGCCCAATTGTGTACTCGCTGCTAGTTGTATGAGCGCCCATGTGAAGTGGGGGTGGACTAGATAGCTTCCAAGACACGCGGGAAGGGATGCATTGCCTGCGTATGACAGCCTCGTGTTGCTCAACGGGTGTGGTCGGCAAGGAGCAGGCAAGGCATGGCTCACAGAGACCTTGGGCTCCATGTCCCTGTCCTGCACCCCACAGATGGACCAGACGGGACTCAAGGTGGTTCGGCTGTGCGCTAAGACACGCGAGGCGGTGGCCTCCCCCGTGGAGCACCTCACCCTGCACTACCAGGTGGGGCCGCCGGAGTCGTGCTGGGAGGCTGATAGAAGTACCACTGGCTCTACGTGACGTCCTCAGAGGCGTTTGCGCATCTCCCCGTCTCTTTGTGTACTGTATTACGCGGGCACGTGCGCCCCAAGCGTTTGCCCAGCCCAGCACCACGAAACAGCCCTAGCAGCCAGCCAACACCACTGATTCCTTTGCCCTTGCTAACCCACATGGCGCTTCCCGAGGGCGAGCGGCTGCCGCCGCCTCCTTACCAACCTCACCACACACCACAATCAGCACACACCTCACACACATCTCCATCTCGGCCCCAGGCGACGCACATGGCCGTGCCCGAGGGCGATTTGCGCCCTCCTCCACATCATCCCCACCTGCCTTGTTAACACACACACACACATATGCCCTAATGCACACCTCCAACTGGCCCGCAGGTGACGCACATGGCGGTGCCCGAGGGCGAGCGGCTGCGCAAGCTGCTGGCGCTGCGCGGTGCGCAGGGCGGGCTCAGCGCGGCGGACGAGAAGGAGCTCAAGGGGCTGCGGAGGCGGCTGGAGATGGAGGTTCTGGAGAACGCGGACGTGGTGTGCTCCACGTGCGTGGGGGCGGGCGACCCGCGGCTCGCCAACTTCAGGTTCCAGCATGTGAGTGGCGTGACGTGCCATGGGGGCGGGCGAAGGGGAGAGGGGAGGAGGGGCACGGGGAGAGGACTTTGGCATGTGGGAGGGGTATCCGCTGGGCAGGGCGGGACAGCGCAGGGTAGGGCAGGGCGGGCGACTGGGTCCGGTTGGGACGGGATAGGCTGGGATGCGGGGCATGTGAGGGGTGGAGATGGAGCGGAGCAGGGCGGGGAAGGGCGGTAAGAGAGGGCATATGATAGAGGCAGTGGTCGGGTGTGGAGTGGGGACTTGCTGGAGCAGGGGCGGGTGTTGCGACTAAGGGGTGCTAGGTGCTCGGGTCGCATGGTTTGCGGTTGGCCGTACCCGCTGCTCAAATCACTAACCGCCGCCCCACGTGCCACGTGCCCCACGCGCCGTGCAGGTGCTGATCGACGAGAGCACTCAGGCGGCGGAGCCCGAGTGCCTCATCCCCATGGTGCTGGGAGCCAAGCAGGTGGGCGCCCTGCCTTTGGGGCTGGTGCTTGGGGGCTGGTGGGTGCGGGGGTCATGAGAAAATTGGGCACCTTTTTCTTGGTCCTGCGCGCAAAGCGGGCAGGCGAACACCCAATCATGAGGCCTAGAAATCCACATCCCTTGACGTTTCCTTCGCGTGGCGGCCAACAGACTCCGGCCGGAAGGTGAATGCGTTCCCTCTTGTGCCATCCCAGACAACAAACCCACGCGGACCGTCCACCAGGCGCAATGCACCTTCCCTCCGCACCTGCGACCTAACCCACATCGCCCCCGGCCTCCCGCTCCCAGGTGATCCTGGTGGGCGACCACTGCCAGCTGGGCCCCGTCATCATGTGCAAGAAGGCGGCAGAGGCGGGGCTGTGCCAGTCGCTGTTCGAGCGGCTGCGGCTGCTGGGGGTCAAGCCCATCCGCCTGCAGGTGGGGGCAGGCAGGGGCAAAGACCTTGAGCCCCTTGGGAGAGGGATTCAGCGATGTGGATCAACCGTTAACCCACGGGCCGTGCAACCCTATAGGTACGCCCTGCCATGGGTGTTATGTGCATCCGCCGGCAACAGGCACCACTCCACCCCTCCGCAGGTCCAGTACCGCATGCACCCCTGTCTGTCGGAGTTCCCCTCCAACACCTTCTACGAGGGCACGCTGCAGAACGGCACCGGCATGGGCGAGCGGCGCCTGGCGGGCGTGGACTTCCCGTGGCCCAACCCCGACAAGCCCATGATGTTCTGGGTGCAGCTGGGCGCGGAGGAGATCAGCGCTAGCGGTGGGCGGGGGCGGGCGGGGGCCGGGCTTGGCGGGCGGGGAGTTGCAGGGGCGGGGCGCTGGGGATGGAACATTGGGCGCTGAGAAGGATAGCCTGGGGATGCGGTGCGGGCTGGACTTGGATGCCGCTGGGAGGTATGTGCTGGAGGGTAAGAGGACCAGGTGCAGCACAGGGAGGAGAAGGAGCAAAGGTGGACAAAGTGTGAGGGGGTACGCGAGTGTTTTCGCTACTACGGTATCCCTGGCGGCCGTCGCTCAACACCCTCCAACGCTGCCTTTCATGCCCCTCGTTGGCACCGAGGGGACCGAGGTGTCCTTGGCCTCCTTCCTGACGGCTGCCGGTGTGCTCCCCTCACCCCCAACCTCCAGGCACCTCATACCTCAACCGCACGGAGGCAGCCGCTGTGGAGAAGGTGGTCACGCGCTTCCTGCAGAACGGCCTGGCGCCGCACCAGGTGGGGGCCACACGGGACGCGTTGGGGACTGGGATGCAAGGCGGGTGTGGGGTGATGTAGGCGTGCAGGCGCGTAGGTGACTATGCGAAAGAGCATTGCATGTCTTGATGAGCTGCAACGCCTGCTGCCGGAGCAGAATGCTCCGGCTGTAGTAGCAGTAGGAGAGAGTAGGAACGGCAAAGTCACCTTACAAGTCCAATTGGGCCAGCAAAGTGTTGGTGTGCAACAGTCGGACAAAGATGAAGAGCAAGTTGTACACCTAATCGGACGGTGTCGTACCGTGTTGACTGCCGTACCCCCGGTTGCAGATCGGCGTGATCACGCCGTACGAGGGCCAGCGGGCACACGTGGTGTCCGCCATGCTGCGCACCGGTACGGCGAGGCAGGACCTGTACAAGGAGATCGAGGTGCGGCGGGTGTCTTGCGCCTGGTTTCTCGCGCAACCCCACTCCCCGCCCGTCCTTTCTGTCTTCAGGTGTTCGTCATTACTGGAATCCTTGGCGTTCTTAGCGCTCCAGCGATGCTCATAGTTCAGGCCCCCAATACTTCAGCGATAGTGATTATTGTGGTGTTGCCAACACACTCCGGTGCACCACCGCCGTGTTCTCGCCCCCAGGTGTCCAGCGTGGACGCGTTCCAGGGCCGCGAGAAGGACATCATCGTGCTGTCCTGCGTGCGCTCCAACGAGCACTCGTCCATCGGCTTCCTGGCCGACCCGCGCCGCCTCAACGTGGCGCTCACACGTGCCAAGTACGGCCTGGTGGTGCTGGGCAACCCGCGCGTGCTGTCGCGCCAGGTGGGGCGTGGGGAGAAGGAAGAGGTTTGCCCAAGGTGTGGAAACAGGAGGGGGAGTGAGGGCGCCCCAAAAGCTGAGCCGGAGGGGAATCCGGGTCAAACGGGAAAGCCGATGAAGGACGGATTTAGATATTGGCTGCAGCGGCCTGACGGTCTGTTCATGCCGCCGGTCCCCACGTGGCATGCCCCTGGTGCTCCCCTGTGCCCCTTGGCACTTTACCCACCTCGCTCCTTCTCTCTGCTTTAGCCCACTGGCCACTTCTCCTCCCTGCCCCCAGGGCCTGTGGAACACGCTGCTGTCGTACTTCAAGGAGAGCGGCTGCCTGGTGGAGGGCCCGCTGACCAACCTCAAGGCGTCCATGGTGCAGCTGCACAAGCCCAAGAGGGTGCGTCTGGGGTGGGGGACAGCACCCGGGGGGGTGCATGCGACCGGGGGGTGCGAAGAGCTGCACAAGCCCAAGAGGGTGCGGCCGGGGCGGGGTAGAGTACCAGGGATGTGCTTGCGACCGGGGGGTGTTGACAGCTGCACAAGCCGAAGAGGGTGCGCCCGGGGCGGGGAGCAGCACGGGGTGCATGCAACTTGAGTTGCTAATGGTTCGTGGCAATATGACGCTGTGCGTACCCCAACACTCTTGACCGGTGAGAGTGCTGGTGGACCGCTGGCGGCGTCGCTGCTGTCGCGAATTCGTACGGCACGTGCGAAGCGGTGGCAGGGTTGGGGTAGCCACCCCTGCGGCTGGTGCGGCTTGTTTGCACCAGCGCAGGGATGGCACTATACAGCATGCACAGCAAGCACAAGGCACAGTAATAACGTGTTGCTGCCGCTTGCTGTCTCCGCCGTTGGTCCCATTCTTCAGGTGTTCGACCGCGGCTCCTTCGGAGTCGGCGCCCTAACCACCAACCGCTACCAGCCGCCGGAGAAGGTGGGCGACCCGCTGCCCTCGCGCCAACCACCAACCGGCGCGGGCGCAGGCGGCGCCGCCGCCGGCAGCGGCTACGACCGCCAGGCGCCGCTGCAGTTCGCTGCCGTACCGCCGGCCGGCGGCGCTGCGGCGGCGGCGGGCGCGGCGTCCGGCGCTCCCGGGGGCGGGCGAGGCTACGTGTCGCGGATGGGTGCTGCGGCGGCGGGACGCGGGGCGGGCGCTGCGGCGGCCGGCGGGCGCGGGGCGGCGGCGATGGCGGCTGGCGGCGCCAGCCAGAGCCACAGCCAGGCCTTCATGCCGTTCGCCATGCCGTCGTACAGCATCCCACTGCCGGCGGGCAGGAGCAAGGTATATGCGATTGCGCGACGGCCCTATGTCTGCCTGGCCGTGTGTGGTCATGCAGCGCAACTTACGCCCTACCCACCTCGGACGCCTTTGAGGCCGAGCAGTCCATCACCCTGCACAGGTCCCGGCGTCACGGCGTGCCACTCGGCCTCCTCTTGGCCTGCCGCCGGTCGCCAGCTTGCGTTGGATGTCTTGCCCCGCCCAGTCCTTGAATCATCAATCATGCATGCGTGATATGGCATGCATGCTTTGAGAGAAAATTGCACGTTGCACGCACACCCCGCCCCCACGCACCAGCGCTTGACTGCTGTGTGTTGCTCTGCTCTCCCATGCCACCCCCCAGGTCCCCGGCGGCTCCCGCCCCGCCGCCAACGGCTCCTCCCAGGCCTCCGACCTGGCCCCCCTGTACACCCAGCCCCTAGGCGCAGCCGCCTCGGGGCTCACGCAGCAGCTGCCTAACACACAGCAGCAGACCGGCGCCCTTGCCTCACAGATCACCAGCCAAATGCTGCCCGGCGCCGCCGGTGCGGCAGCCGGCGGCCTGCCGTACGGTTTCACGGCGGACTTCAGCCAGGCGACCAGCTACGGGCTTGGGCTGGGCGGCGCAGGCGGACTGGATGAGCTGGGCGGGGGTGCGGCGGGGGTGGCGGGTGCGGGCGGTGTGGGGGTGGGGGTGGACGGGGCGCTACCGGGTTTCAGCAGCCAGGCGGATGGCTTCCTGCTGAGCCAGGGCTTCAACGAGACGCAGTTCCTGGACGCGGCAACGGGGAGTACTACGGGGCGTTCGGCGGCGCGGCGACGCAGGTGGGTGGGTGGGTGTTGTTGCGCACGTGGCCGCTGCTAAGCGCTGTTGTCAGGATGGGGCTGCTGGTCTCCACCTGTGCCTGGCAGCTAGCGCGTGTTTCAGGGTATACGCGGCCCTCTGTTCAGGGCCCAGTCCCTGATGGTTCTGATGGACTTCTGTGCCCGAGAGCTTGTCGCTGACTAGGCCGTTGCGCGAGGTTGCAACACACGTGCTGACACGAGGAAAGCTTGCCCCTGCTCCTGTGTTGCCCTGCAGGACCGTTGAGGTTGCGGCGGCAACACACGCCCACAGCAACATGTTGCCTGTGGCGCTAGCCAGGATCCAGCCACCAACACCCGCACCCGCCCGTGGCCTCAGCCCACACAAGGCGTCACGGTACGGCAGCTCCCCGGCGGTGCTGTTCTGCACCTTAGCCACACCCACACGCCCAGGGCCGTGCAGCTTGCACCCCGCCCACCGCGCCCCTGGCCCCCCTGCGTGCTGGCAAAGCGAGCTGCACGCCACGCGCCGCCATCGGTGGTACGTTGCGTGTATGCTCGTGGTTTGCTTCGTTGCACAGCGTCTACCAGTGTGGCAGCGGCGGCAGCAGCGGAGGCAGCGGCAGCAGGCACAGCGGCGGCAGCAGCGGGTGGCGGCAGCGGGCACAGCGGTGCAGCAGCGAAGTGGAACGGTTGTGTGCGCGCGAGGAGAGGGGGTTGAAGTGTGACAGCGGATGCAGCAAGAAGATAGACTGGATAACGTTGCAGGCAGGTGGTTTAGGAGGACATTTGGAAGGTGCAAGATGAAAGTCAGGCGGGAGAGCGCAGAAGGCACAACGCAAACGAAGAAGTGCAGGAGGAGGAGGAGCAGCATGCCCGGAGTTTCAGCTGTGTACGCTGCGTAGCTCACAGTAGCGCATGCCTTGGGCTCGGAGCTCCAGCGACGAGCACGATGCGCACAGCGTGAGGTTTGCGAAGTTAGGGTGCCTCCAGCGGCCCTGGGCCTTGCTTGCGGCTGAGTTGCAGCGCCGGAGGCTGCTCGCCAGCAGGGCGCACAGGCGCGGCGCTGCATTGACGGTAGCGGCTGCCGTCGTTGTGTTGACGCAAAGCATGCCATCTTCGCGACTAACGGCACATGCGGAAGGCGCAATCTCGCAACGTAGCGTGTGGACTGGGGGAGATGGGAGCTGTGGCGGTGTGTCCTCCTAGGTCCCAGCGCAGAATCCTGTGTACAGTAGAACAGGCCGTGGTTGTTGAGCTGGCAAGCTCCGGGGCCAGATGGCAGTGCGCTAGGACCACCTGCTGGCCTGCACCAGAAAGTGTTTGCCACTTGCTGCCGGTGTGTGGGCTCTGTGGTCCGTGGACTGGTGGAAAGGCAGCTGAGGGCACTCCGCAACGGTGCCGGTGCTAGGGCGCTGTTTTAAGCGGGTTGAAGCTGTGCGTCGTGCGACGCACCAATGCAGAGCGCAATTGCACTGAAGTCCCTGTAAGCTTCTCACGAAGAAAAAAACTGAAGCAGGGCGGCACTTGTGGGCAGGGCATGAACCAACAACGAAGCTTGGAGGCCACCGTGCAGCGTGCTCTGACTGACGGCCAGATAATCGCCTGTTGATTAGGTTGTCACTTGTGCCGTACATTGGCGATGGGCTCTGTGCGTCTACGGCATGCGTCTACGCTGGTCTACGGCTAACGGCATGTGGTGGCAGGGGACCTGAGAGCACTCCGTGGCTGTGCCAGTGCCAGGATCATAGCATCGCCTGCCACGTGTCACATACCACAGAGCGCTAACGGCTAGGGCGCGTTGCTACCGGGTGCAAGCTGCTGATCGCATCAATGGCTGTTTGCTCAACAGAACGGCTAGATACTGTTCGTGCGGGTTCAGACTTTGCTAGTGTTCAACCTGGTGCTTGAGGGACGAGTGGCTCGGCCAGGCGGCTGTACTGGGCGCCTGAGCCTCCCTCTCCAAAAACCCGGGCGCTGCACTTGTGTAAGCCTTTGTCTTTCATAGGGTATGTGTGTGCACTATGTCACCTGCCGTAAGCTTGCACACCAGCTGCACAGCAATCTCGTTTCGCCTGAGGCTACCATGGGGTACCGTAGCTGCCACACGGCCTGGTGTCCTTACAATTCCTCGGACCACTGGAACCCTCGTATCGTCACAACGCTGTTTGGATTTTGAGCTTTCCACGTGTTTACAGGCACAGTGTCAGTTCAGACGCAGCCAAAGGCTGTTGTCCTTGAAAGTCAAACGCCACCGTTTTGTACCACAGACGGCTGCAGCCAGAACCATGTCGCGGGGCTCCTGGTAACCACCACCATGGGAGCCCCTGACTACCACCGCCGCCCACCGCCGCCATGGTCCCACGACCAGCGAGTATCTCACTCCCCTTTGGCCCGCCTGCTCAGTGCACCTCCGCCCGCCAACCAGCAACACACACCGGCAGCCCTCAGGCCCGCGCGCCGCCTGTCCCTGCCTTATCACAGCGAGCACCACGACCACCGAGTGCACCGAGTGCAGCTGCCCCAGCCGGCTATGCACGAGAGCACGACCCCAACGCTCCATCGCTTGCATCCTCGTAACTTCCACAGAACTGCTCTCGCTGTTGCACCTTGGATCTGCAACCGTGCCCGCGACCCAACCTATGCCACGTGCCACCAGGGCACACGCGCACAGCCACCACGCTCCGTGCTCAACTCCCAGCATCCACTCCCACACGGCAAGCCATCACAGCCCCCCGCAGCCGCGCACACGCCCTCTACTCCTCACACAAGAGGAGCCACACCTCTGACGCACCAACGCTGTGCACAAACCCCACCACCTTAGCTCCCAGCCTCCCACGCTCAACCCTATCCGATCCTATCCCACCCCATGCAGCCCATCCTCACCTTCACCCCATGCACCCCAAGGCCCCAACAACCCCCGCACACGTGCTCACACACATCACTTGCTGGACATGACCGCCTTGTGCAGCGCCAGGATGTAGTCCCCGTACGACAGCGTGGCGGGCGTGCGGTCCTCCACGAAGTACGGGTGTATGGCGGCGTCCAGGCCGCTGCCCTGCCGTACGACCAGCACCTGCTGGTGCAGCGGGCGGCCGGCGCGCAGCACGCGCAGCACGGCGTTGACGCGGCGGGACATGGGCGTGTCGCGCTCGGGCTCGGGGGACACTGCGCTGGTGTCTTGCGGCAGCGACACCGGGTCCGTGCCGAACACCTACATGCCGGGGCGGGGGCAGCAGAGGAGGTGTACGCGTAAAGCGCGAGCAGCAAAGCCGGGGTAGCTAAGGGGGTTTGCATTGTATATAATAAGCAGCCGGTTGCACTGATGATGGCAATAGCTCGCGGGGAAGCAAAGAGGACTGGTTGTGAGACACTGCAGCAGCATCCGTGACGTAGGGTTGTCGACGGCGCACGTGGGTAGAGCACGGACTTTGACTATCGCTACACTCCTGGGGCGGGGGAGAAACCGCTGTGCCGTAGAAAGTGGAGTGGTGGATGAGGAGCAGCAGAAAGGCACCGTGACAGAGGCACTGCGCCTCCCCACCGGTAACCGAAGCGTCCCTGATTTCCGCCCCTCGACCAGTTCCCTCCCAGGCCCTTGCGCAGCGCCCCCCCCCTCCCCCAGCTCCCTCCCCGGCCCTCGCGCAGCGCCCCCCACCAGTTCCCTCCCCGGCCCTCGCGCAGCGCCCCCCGCGCACCTCGATGCACCACTGCGGCGACATTGCCCTGCCCAGCCACATGACGAACATGCGGCCCGTGTCCAGCATGTACACCCCCTGGTCCACCAGGCACGACAGCGACAGCGGCACGCAGGGCGGCAGCGGCACGGAGCCGTCCGGCTGCTCGGTGCCCCAGGGCCCCGCGGGGTCGTGCAGCACGAAGGCGGTGGGGTAGGCCAGGCGCGTCACGGCCGCCACGCCGGCGCCCATGAGGTAGTGCCCCACGGCGATGCGCTCGTCGGCAGGCACGTCCTTGGCGCCACCCCTGGGGGAGGGGGAGGGACGGCAGGGGAAGGGGAATTGGGATGGGCATTATGCGCGAAAAAGGAGGGAGACGGGAGCCACAGGCAAAACCGTGCATAGGTCGCACATCGTTGCCCTCGCATGCCTCCCGTACTCCGCCGTCGAACATATGCCGTCCTCCACTTCCCTGCCCTGCCCCCGGTCGGCCCGGCGCCCGTTCCCCACCCCTATCTGAACGCCGCGCGCTTTCGCGCCCTGCCCCAGGTCCTGCCTGCGCTGCCCGTCCCCCATCCCCCGTCCCACCCTTCTCCTCCCGCCCCACCTGAACGCCGCGCACTTCTGCAGCCCCAGGCACCAGATGGGCAGGTACTTGTAAGTCTCGGGGAAGATGAGCTTGTTGGGCTGGCGGATGGCGGCGGCGTTCATGAGCCGGAACTCGCGCAGCGCGGCGCTGAGGCGCGCGTGCAGCGCCTGGCGCGTCTCGTCCAGTCGCGCGGTGAGGTTCTTCTCCACGCTCAGCTTGGCCAGCATGGTGGCCATGGCGGCGCAGTCGGTCGCGGCGTACAGCTCGGACAGCTCAGACACCACCGGCACCGCCATGGTGTGCACCCTGTGGGTGGAGGGGGGGAACGCGCGTAAACGTGGAAGGCGTCAGGGAATGGTGAGGGGGGCGTAACAGCACGGCCATGGTGTGCATCCTGTGGGGATGAAGGGGAGGAAGGGCTTGTGGGGTTCAGCGGATGGACTGAAGGTAAAGGTGGGCCGTGGAGGATGTGAGAAGGTGGGCAGCGCGAAGGGATAGGCTGGAACGTGGAGGGAAGACTGGGAGGAGTAACAGCCGGGCTGAGGGAGGCATATGTACAGGGAAATAAGGCTCGTTTTGCAGTGACGGCACTTTCGAGTCAGTCGCGCCTCGCGCGGCGTGGTGCGTGCGTTGGCTGATGTGCGCGGGGCGGCGCGCACCTGATCCTGCGCTCCCCGTTGGAGTTGGTGTACAGCAGCGCGCACTGCACGTAGGCGTGGCCGGACGCCACCACCGCCTCCTCGTGCGCGATCTCCACCGCGAAAGCCTGCCGGGAAGGCGCCGGTGTGCACGGGGTACCGTTGTGCGTGGTAGGAGCTGTCTGCTACTCAGCCTCGCCCCCTGAGACGCCTTAAGCACAGCCAGACGCCACAGCACGGTCTCTGTTGCGGCGCACACATTTTACGATGCAGTGCTTGTGACGAAGCAGGGCCCTGCAGGCTTGCGGACTGGGGCCCGCTGCCTTGCTGCTAGGCACCACCCGTTCCATTCTCCGCCTTCTGGAACGCCACCCCCGCCCCAGGGCCCCCGTCCGCACCTTGTCCGGGTCGCATGTGGGCAGCGCCAGCAGGTCCGTGGAGCGGTTGAAGAAGTGGCCGTGGAAGCTGCTGATGCGCAGCCCCTTGCTGCAGCGCACGCGCATGACGGCCTCCCAGGCGGTGGGCCGCGTCAGGTTGTGGCGGATCTCGGCGGTCAGCTTGGCGCCGTCGCGGGCGGCCATGAAGCCGGGGTAGTAGTACAGCTGGGGGGTAGAGAAGAAGGCACACGCTTACGTTGCGTCGGCTGGTGGGCTTGCGTCAAGAAAATACCACCGCAAAGGTAGATGATGCCCCAACTCCCCTGGATGGATGGGTAGGTGCCGCGTGGCGGTGCCTGCTAGGATCGCACGTACATCCCACCCTCTGGAGATACCACCGCTACCACCCTCCGTAAGCACGCCGCCCTGCTGCCCTGCCACTGCCCCCTTGCCTCCCGTACCCGCAACCTTTCCCCATGCCGTACGCCCCGTGCCGCCCACCTCTCCGCACGTGTACCGCGGGATGGCGGCCAGCGAGGCCAGGTCGGCGTACTGCATGGACATGGCGAACACGTCCACCGTGAGCTGCACGCGGCTGCACTCGGCGGCGTAGCGCTTGAAGAAGGGGTCGTCGGGGTTGCGCAGCCCGGGCTCGCGCTCCGTGCCGTACAGCTGCGGGTTGTCTCGTGCCTTGACGCGGCCCACGCCCAGCGAGGGCACCGAGGACTGGAACAGCAGCAGCTTGCCGCCCAGGTGGCTGGACACCATGAAGGCGGCCTGGGGGTGGAGGTGAGGTTGGGGGTTGGGGTAGGGTGCGCGTTGGAGGGTCAGGCATTCCACGTGGCTGCTGGTAGCACAGAAGCGGGGAGGCACGGTGACAGGACGACGGCGATGGAAGGACGACGGCGTGGGTTCAGGGCCGCGCGTGCTCACGCACGGCTAACCTGCAGCGCGGGCCAACGGCGGCCCCCAGCTATCCTGGTGATGCGTAGCGGCCCACCCGGTGTGCGACCCCCAGCCCCACTGATTGACCTGCAGCGCCGGCCCCATTGCACTCTTTACGATTGGGCAGCGGCCCCCTTTCACCCGCAATGCAACCCCGAATCTACCACCCCCAGCCTCGCTGCCCCACCTGCAGCGCCGGCCCCATTGCGCTCTCCACGATGGTGGTGTTTGCGAAGTTGCCCGGCAGCGCCTCCAGCAGCGCGTCCACCACCCCCCTGCTCTCGCGCAGGTTGACCAGCAGGTCGTCGGGCAGCGGCACGAAGGGGTCGTCCAGCTCCGTCACCACCAGCATCTGGGGCTGCGCCAGGCTGGACTTGAGGTTGTAGAAGTGCAGCGAGCTGCGTTGAAGGGAAGGGAGGGAAGGGGAGGGGAGGGGGTGCGCGTAAAACGCGAGGCATCCGGGCAGAGGAGGGGGGCAACCTCAACGCGGAAAAATAACTGTACCGGAAACGGGGAGAGGGGAGGGGAAGGCGAGATGGTGATGGAACATGTGAAGTAGCAGTGTGCTGGGGTTGAGTGGGGAAACAGCCAATATGAGCAGAGTAACGGAGGGGGAGAGGGAGATGGGGAGGGAGGAGAGGAGTGTGGAGGTTGGGGGCAGGAGGTGGTGAGGAATGGGGGAGGGGCATTGGGCCCGCGATGCGGGTTGCAGGTGTGTTGGGACACAGGCAAGGTAGGGTGTGGCAGTCACACGGCCCAGCAAGCTCCGACGGGGCGCAAGGAGGGCACAGGTGTCCAGATACCTCTAACCACGTGGGTGCGTACGGCTTGGGCGAGTGGCACGTGCGGTCACGGCTCTCCTGATCCAACCGTTGCGCAGCCACGTTGCCGCTGAGCAGGTTTAACTGCTGTGGACCCCTTCACAGGCCCAGGCGCTGCACGACCGGGTCCACGGCCACCACGAAGTTCGCCTACGTGAAAGCACTCCCATCCATTGCGCCGCGGCGCTGTGAAAGACAGCCGTTATTGTCTTTCTCAGCTTCGCGGAGCAACTGATAGGGACCCTTTCACGTGGGCGAACTTGTGGTGGCCTTGGGCTCGGTCGTGCTGCGCCTTGGCCCAGTAGTGTGTCCACAGCAGTTAAGCCCCTCTCAGCTGCAGCGTTAGCTTGCAGACGGTTACGTCAGGGGAGAGTCACAAAAGCCGCCGCCTCAGCCGGGTCGCCCACATATGCCACAAGACATCATGTGTAATGCGGTGTGAGCATCCTCCTCATTGCCTTCTGGGGTTCAGCGGCCTTGTTTGAATAACTGATCCCGCGCGTGAGCATCAGGTAGCCTGCTGGGCGGCGCCATAGCCTCAGCACGGCCCTCTAGGTGGAGAGCCCCGCAAGTACGCGGAGCCCAGGCTAGGATGTGAAAGGAGGCTGCGGCCCAGCAAGGTAACAACACCAGCAGTCCAGCACCAGCCAGCAACGGCGGCAATCATGGCAGCAGACGCATGCCGCTCGGGTACCATACACCCACGTCCCTTCGACCGCACACCAAGCCCCTGCCGCCACCGCTACCCAGTCATCCCCAGGTGTTGAAGGTGGGTCCACGAGGTACCCCACCTGTCGAAGGTAATGAAGCCGATGAGCGTGCGCTCGTCCCCCGGCAGCGCGTCCAGGCAGTCCCGGATGGCGGCGGCGGCGGTGGCCACCATGCCGCTGGCCACGGCGCTGTACGACACGTCGATGCAGAAGAAGTACACCGGGGGCATGGGGGCGCGCACCTGGGGGGCAAGGGGAGCAGGGAGGAGGGAGGGGTGCCGGATGGTGGTTGATGGTATGGTGTCGGCGCGGGGGAGGTGCATCGGAAGCACGCCAGCCTTGACCACTGGTTGCACCTACTACCCCTTGTCGATTAAGGCCATGTGCACACCCGGGGAAGGCGGCTTCACCGTCCAACCACCCATGCCCATGCGTGGCCATGGCGCTCCGCAGTGTCTTGCTCTCCAGGCGCTACCATCCGACATGTGCCGTTAACTCAGCCCCACCCTTTGTCGCTTCTGACTGCATCGCCTGCAGGTCTACCCCTTGTCTCCCGCCCCCCCGCCCCCTCCCCACTGCGGCTCCCCCCAGGCATCACATGCCATCCCGCCAGGCGCCTCCAGCGCAGGTGGCAGACATGCCAGAAGCCGGGGACTCAAGGTGACAGCTAGTCGCCCGCTCTGTGGTTACCCACCATGTAGTCCGCGGGCGCCACGTACTCCACGGTGCCCTGGCTGAGCTCCGGCCGCTCGTCCGCGTCCCTCCGCCGCCCGTTCTGGTCCAGCGAGCAGAAGTACTCCACGGGGATCTCGTTCAGCAACGCGCACACGTTGCACTTAAACCTGTGGGCCGAGACAGCAGTGTGCATCGACAGGGACCACACACCGTCTTGCAGCGCACCCGCAGGTGTGTGAGGGAGAATAAGCGGCACACTCCCATGTGCGCCGTGGCCAGCATGTGGCTCTCAGCTGGACTACCTGTTTATCCACTGCCTTATACCTCAACCGGCCTTGCTGCTGCCGGCACACGGAGTCCATGCCCTCCCAGTCCATTCATAGGGCCCTTGACAAGACACCGTCGCCTCGCTACAGGCCCACCCCCATCCTGTGCTACAGCCACGCGTGCCAGCACAGCCTCCGGCCATGCTCCCGCCCGCCCCCCTGCACGCACCTGCGCCCCGCGTCCGTCCACTGCATGAAGGGGTTCATGTAGGTCCTGCAGCGCCTGCAGCGCACGATGCCGCTGCTGCTGAGCTGCACCACCGGCACCTGCCGCCCGTGCGCCTCGTCCGCCATGGGGTGCACCACCACGCCCACAGGCAGCGCCAGCCTGCGGCCGCGCACGCACACAAACGGGTACGGTAAGCTCAGGCCCCAGGAGCCCCCACAAAAGGCACAGCTTTACTCCTCTTACCCACGGCGGCCCAGCCTTGTCGCTGGGGAGCCCGCAACAGTGTCCGTTCACCGAACCCTCAAGACGCAGCCCCGGGGCGCTCCGACCCAAGCCCGCGTTGCGGCCTTCCCACAGTCCCGCCGTCTCCCCGGCCCTGGAAGCGGCACCCGCAGCCACCCCGCGCGCCACCTGCCTTGCCCGCAGCGCCGTGCTGATGGGGATGGCGTTGACGGTCATGCGCATGTTGTCGCTGCTGCAGTTGCCCGGGTCGGCGGGCGGCTGCGGGGCCAGCGCCTTGGCCAGCTGCTCGCCCACCGGCCGCGGCAGCGAGGCGGGGTCCACGCTCTCCGACTGGCCAGGGCCGCTGGCGGCTGTCAGCGTCAGCGACTCAAATTGCTCCGCCATGCGCTGCGGCACAAGGACAGTGCAGCACGGCAAGAGTAAGGGCTGGACTGCTTACGTACTGTGGCGGTGTAAGGAAAGGGGAGCAGCTGCTGTCCTGCGCGAAAGGCAGCCGTATGCATGGCGTGCAGTTGTCCGGCCATCATCAACTGCCGTGCATGTAGATGCCATGCGTTTTGTGTCCTCAAACAAGGTGGCTGGTCCAGGTGCAACCGCCGCCCCGCTAACGTCTGCCCTTGTTGGCAAGCCCTGCCCCAGTGGCAATCGCTGGTAGGGAGGGGTTGGGCTCGCACATTCTCACCTGCGCTGCGTACGGGTCGTACCCGCCCATGTGGGGCGGCGGCGGCATGCCTGTTGGGGGCGGCGGGAGCCCGGTTGGAGGCGGCGGCATCCCCGGGGCGTGGAAGGCACCCGGGGGCGGGGGCGGCATGCCCGGGGGCGGCATGCCTGGGGGCATGGGCGGGGGAGGCATGCCCGGCGGCATGGGCGGGTGCTGGCCGGGCGGGGCTGGGAAGTGCGGCGCCATGGCGCCGGGGGGCGGCGGGGGCCCTGGCGGCCGGATGCCACCAGAGCCGGGGGCGCCGGGGGGAGGGGGCATGCCCGGGGGGAGGCCCCCGGGTTGCCCCGGCAAGGGTGGCGGGGGCATGGGGAGACCCGGGGCGCCGGGGGGCGGCGCGCCACCGCCGCTCAACGTAGGACCTGCGGTGGGTACGGCACAGGGTCATGGAGGTGACTGGGCGGAAGGGCAAGGGGGGAGCAGCTTCGAACCACCCTTGCCAAGAGCAGGACCAACTGTGGTACGGCAACGTGAGTGCCCTTGCGCCTGTCCACGATGGTCGAGGCCAGCTCATCCGTTTCCCTGTCAGGCCCTTGGCCCTGCCACACACCTGGAGCACCAAAAGCCCCTGCCGGTCCGGGAGGGCGCGGGAAGGGGACGGCTCCAGGCGGGCCCGGGGGAGGCGCCCCGCCCGGCAGAGGGGGAGGAGGCCCGGGCGGCATGGGGGGCCCCGGTTGCCCAGGCATGCCATGGCCCGGTGGCGGGGGCATGCCGGGAGGCGGTACCCCGGGTGGAAGAACGCCAGGAGGAGGCATACCCGGAGGTCCTGCAACGCACATGCAGGGTGCGTGCACTGTCAGTCTGAGCACCTCCGGGTTGAGGGGCAAGGGCACGGCCAACGGCCAGGCTGGGAGGGTTGGGACCGTTGCAGCACCCCGTGGGTCCTGACAACCGTCCAAGGGCCGTCAGACATGCAATACAACGCTACAGTTTCTGTCATCTGCCTTCCCGGGGGTCCTTCCCTTCACTTGTCGTCCCGCACCTGGGGGAGCAAAGCCCGCGCCAGGCTGAGGCATCATGCCAGGACCCGGCGGCATCGGAGGTCCTGTACAACAATATAATTCAGAGTATAAATAGCGTTGGAAGGGCAGGACGGCGAGGCCTGTGTTAAATTGGGCAGACCGATTGACACGTCTCTCACCCGGCGGAGGAGGAGGACCGCCTGGATAAGCTGGCCGCTGTGGTGCTGCACCATATGGCTGTGCATATGCTGGAGCGCCACCTGTTGATCGGTAGCAACGCGTCAAGTCCCAGCAGGCTAAAAGTGTTGCATGATCCAGGAACGACCTGCACCTACCGCTCCACCCAGGTGGCGGAGGGCCTCCTCCTGACATGATGTTTTGAGGTTGCTGTTAGGTATCGATGTATCACTTCATTCAGTAAGACCAAGGAGAGGCCGAAGCACTGAGCATCAGCTTCGCCTCTGCGCAGTTGCTGCGAATGTCGGATCAGCTAAACAAGCAAACTGTAAAATTCATGGCCCGCGCGTACCGCAGGACAGCGAACCCCGGCAGTCGGTACGCATCAATGCCGTCGAGGGCACCTCCCTTGGCGAGTCCCCTGCAGGGCTCTCCCCTTCTTTTCCCCCTGGTCCCGTGAGCATTGTCCGTGTACTGAGGATTACTTTCCACTCTCCTACTAGAACTCCTAACGTTGATTTTGACTCCTGCGATGGGCAGGTATGGCAATGTCCGTTGACCCGTCCATGCCGAAACCAACGTTACCACCCAGGATCGGCAAGCCATCAGCCCTTCCCCCTGCAGGCGGAGGCCCCCACCGCAATGCGCAGGCCCTCCCACATCAATATCCCAAACACGACGTGGCAAGCCTTACGACACATCATTGTTAAGAACCTGCAGCCCACCGAGCAGACATAGCCACTGCACGGCGGTGCAAGAAAATCAGGTGAGCTCCTGCCGTTAGCCACACGTCGTACACCACGCCACACGTGTCACGCCGTTCCGCAGCAGCAGCCCTGGATTCCTGTCTGCAGCCCTTCACGTCACTGAACAGCCAGGCTGTAGCTGGCGCCCGCCACGTCGAGTGCTGTAAACCAGCCCAACTTTGAAAGTCCTCCCCATCCCGCACAAAGCCCAACCGCCAACAAGGCAATTCATAAATGCTTATGATGCACACCTGCTTCAGCTAGGCTAAGTAGTCCTGCACTGTCATTCCATTTGGTATCATGCCTTCTTCCCCACCGGGTTATCCCGCCGTGCGCACAGGTGCTCACGGCCCACGGCACAACCCCCGCCCCCTAGCCGCCGCAGTACCCCATGCAGTTTTCATTTCGCTTACCACTTGCATCAAGCCACCACCACCCTACATAGCTCACACTCTCGCACTCGAGCACCCTGCCGTACAGCTCGCCGTCAACACACGAGCAGCTCCCCACACTCCCCTGACGCCCCCCCTCCGCCTCCTCACGTCCTGAACCCTATGGCCGGCGGCCGCTCCCCCTTGCCCATGCAGCGGTAGCAGGCGGCCAGCGTGGTGCCGCGGCAGGTGAGGCAGTGCAGCGGGAACTCGTTCTTGGGCAGCACAGCCTGGAGGGGCGGCAGCGGCGGCGCCGGGAAATTGAAGGAAACGGTGGGGTGGGTTAGCGGCACAGCCTGTGGATTGACGTGGAGGGCAGGTGGGCCCTAGGATGTCCAGCCGTGCCGTGTTGTTCAGCCCAGCCTGGATCAGACAGCTAGCCAGCACCACCAGCCTTCAAAGTACAGGCTGGAAAACTGGCTACGGCCGTTTGTGGGCCGGCTTGGGTCGGATGACATTGAGGGGGGCATTGGCAGGGGTTCCTTGATGACTGCTTAGTCCGGTGCAACTCGAGCCCCAGATCTCGCCGTACGCACAGCTCACATGCAATGAACTGGTGAACAGGCACTTAGGACACGTGCGACACCGTACTGCCGCGGTGCTGTGGGCCACGCACCTGGTGCACGTGGTTCACCCGCCCCCGGCCGCTGCAGGTGGGGCAGGTCAGCTTCCCGCTGCCCCCGCACACGTTGCAGGGGTTCTCCGGCGCGGGTTTGACCCACGACTTTTCCCCTCGAGATGTCATGACGGGGGTGCTGAAGCGCTGCTGGTCCCGCGCTAACCGCAGGGTGGCGCTGGTCAGGGCGACGGCCGCGCACACCTCGGCCAACACGGAGGGTTCAACGGTTGTTGAAAGCAGCCACCCTGGATCTGCGTGGCATCTTATGCATCTATGGAGTCTACTGGTTTGCGGATTAGCGTGTGCGCTGCAGCTCGCGTGCGGGTTTCGCCGTGTCAGGGCTTCCATCTCGTCCAAATTGGAGGTTAAACAATACTCAACACTAAGCTAGCCGTAATAACGTAAGTTGAGTTTTGCGGTCTACCTTGCAACTCTCGCGCTTCAACCGGGGGAGTCTGCTGCACGCTGCATTGGCACTGTATGGACGTCAGCATGGCGTCAGGTCGATGAGGCGTTAACAAGAACACATAGCAAGCTTCAAACAACAGCAGTTGTCAATGTTATGCATTTACCTCGCGCGCTAAGGCCCCGGAACTGCCTCGAGTCTTAAAAAGCCCTTCGTCTCTTCGCCACCTCGCTCACCCTGTAGCTCGCCACTCAAAAAACGGTCGCGACCATCAGCTTGACAGCAGTCTTGCGTTGTCATCTCGGTTAGCGCTGTTGTCGCCCTGCTGACCCCGCAACACCCCTGCTCTTGCGCGTCACACCGGTTGCGAAACGCTCAGCGTGGCAGCCTTTCCCGTGGTCATAAACCATGGAGCCACTGAAGTATTTATCGGGCTTTGGCAACGAGTTCGCGTCAGAGGCGCTCCCGGGCGCCTTGCCCCAAAAGCAGAACAACCCCAAGGTCTGCCCCTACGGCCTCTACGCTGAGCAGGTGCGTGTAGCTGCTGCTCTCGGTGGCACAACCTCAACACGTTACAGCCTGCTGCATAAGCATTTCTGCAAGCCTGCCGGACGAGGGCCGCTGGCCGACACGAGCCCGCGTCATCCCTGCCAACCCGCTTGCCCTGTTGTCTGAACCCTCGAACCACGGCCCGCGCTCAGCACCTCAAAACGCTCGTCATAGGCAGCACCCGTGCCGCTCCACCCCAACCCCTCCCCCCTCCCCTTCAGCTGACAGGGACACACTTCACCGCCCCGCGGGTGGCCAACCGCCGCTCCTGGCTGTACCGCATACGGCCTTCCGTCACACACGAGGTACGTCCGGCACACGGCAAGCCGCCCCGTTCCGGGCGGTCCACGTCATGTCCTTACACTGGACGGACCATGTCCGTGCACGCTTCCTCCCCCCCAACCAACTATTTTTGACAGAGGCTTTACCAGACGGTGCTGCGCCGCACGCCCTGCACCGCTGCCTACCACCATCACCCTGGCTCTCGCCCACAGTGTAACACTGGATCACCATCACGTCTCCACACACGCTACAGCGAGCCCCACGCCCCATACCCCCTCTCTCCTTTTCCCAAACCGCCTCACGCTCCCCTCTCTCCTTCACCCCTCCCCCCCACCTCCCCCAGCCCTTCCACCCCATCAACTTCCCCAACGAGGCCCTTACCGCCGACTTCACCGCCGGCACCATCACGCCCAACCAGCTGCGATGGCGGCCCTTCCCCATACCCACAGAGCCGGTGGACTGGGTGCGGGGGCTATTTACAATATGCGGCAACGGCAGGTGGGCCGGGCGGGGGGCCTAAGGCAGAGCTTTCGCCTTCCATCACGCCTCCAACCTTTGCTGCCCTGGCACGATACCAACACCCTTGTTCTTCCTCAGACCGGTCCCCGTCTCCCACCACGTTCGCTTCCCGCAAGCAACGCTAGGCCAGCCAGGGCATGTGGTACCACGTACCAGTGGCCGCCGGCACCAGTGGTATATGCTGCCGACCTCAAAATGGTCCCGTTCACACACTGTGCTCCCACTGCTCGGGCCTCCCCTCCCCCAGCGCCTCCCGCAAGGAGGGCTACGCCATCCACGTGTACGTGGCCAACCGTTCCATGGACTGCAGCGCGCTGGCCAACGCGGACGGGGACATGCTCATAGTGCCGCAACAGGGTGGGGCCAGGGGTGGGGGCAGGGGGGTAACCGCAAAGCGGCAAAGTAACTGTATCGGCAACGGTCAGCCTGCAAAAGACGAGGGGGCAGGGGGGAGGCAGGGTTAGACATTGTGTGGGTTGACATTGTGGGGCCACATGCTCATTGTGCCGCAGCAGGGTGGGGCCAGGGGTGGGGTTGGGGGCAGGGATGCATGTCGGGAGGCCACATGCTCACCCTGACGCAGCAGCTGGGGAGAGGGTGCACGCTAGGCGCGTCTGAGTGTAATGAGCGGCTGTGCAGCGCGCGGGAGAGCGCTGGAGGCCGTGTGGCCCTACCAGTGCGTCAGGGCCGCTTGCTATGCCGCATTACGCGTAGGGCAGCGACAAGCTCGCCTCGCTCAGCCTTGCGTGTCCTGCGACGCTCTCGCCTCTCCCTTGTGCGTCGCCGCTTGCAGGCGCGCTGCGGCTCAAGACGGAGTTCGGGCTGCTGGACGTGGCCCCCGGGGAGGTGGCGGTGGTGCAGCGGGGCATGCGGTTCAGCGTGGTGCTGCACGGGGAGGCGGCACGGGGATACGTGCTGGAGGTGGGGCGTGGGTGTGTTGAGGGGTGTGTGGGGAGATCCTGGGAGGCAGGGAAGCGGCACGGGGATACGTGCTGGAGGTGGGGCGGGGATGCGTGTGTGAGCTCATGCCTGCATGCGTTGCGAATTGCCAAGGGCACGTGACGGCTTGGCGGGTTGGCAACAAGGGGGTCGACACGCGGCGGCGGTATGGCAGAATGCGTGGTGGTGGGGCGCGGACGTGCAGGCAGCTCCGAGGAGAATTGGCTTTTGCCCCTGTGCTATGTTCACCTGAGAGCCTTACCCCCCTGCCCACACGCCTCCCTGCAGACCTTCCAGGGCCACTTCGCGCTGCCTGACCTGGGGCCCATAGGTGGGGGCGCGGGAAGGGAGGGAAGGTGGTAGCGATTCACACAAGTGCTGGGCACGGGTACTTTAGCTCGCCGTCCGCCGACATTGCAAGGTCGGCAAGGCAACGCAACAGCAGCCGCTAGGATCAGTGACAGTCCGAAACCCCATTTGTCACGTGCCGCTTCCTCCCCCCTTACCCCCGTGTACCGAGGGCCCGACGCCGACCGATGCAGCGCTATTCAGTGAACCCCGAGGCCGTCGTGGGCGATATCGCGATTGCATTGGGCGTCATCGCGCTGGCCAGCTTTTTCACGCTGTTGGAATCGCAGAATGGTCTCGCAGTAGCCTGAAATGGCTGACCAGAGCGAGGACGCCCAGCGCAATCGCGATACCGCCCTGAGTCTGAGTCTGATTACAGGCATGCAATGAGCCTGTAGGTCCCTGGGCCAGAGGCCACAGCCCGAAGGCTTAGATGGACCACAGAAAACAAGCTCAGATAAAGGAAAAGTTTGGTATTACCGCCTGGATACCGCCCAGGACGTCCACATGCTTCCCCATGCACTGCCCCCACCAACCCGAGAAACACTCCATGCCCGTGTCATGACCTTGCGCACGAGTGGCTCCCCCGTCACCTTCGCCTTCCCTCCTCCGCTCCCCTAGGCGCTAACGGCCTGGCCAACCCACGCGACTTCCTGACCCCTGTGGCGTGGTATGAGGACGTGGAGGCGGCGGGGCAGGGGCAGCAGCGGCAGCAGCAGCAGCAGCAGCAGCAGCGGCCTCAGGGGCGCCGCACGCCAACGGGCATACGGCGGCTGGTGGCGGTGCCGCCTACGCACCGTCGCCCTCTCCCTGCTCCTGCTTCCAGGTGCTGTGCGGTGCATGTGTGTACTTGATTGATTGATTGGTGCACTGTGTGCGCACACTATCGTGGTTGCCAGTCGGTGCAGTACCTGCTTCCAGGTGCTGCGTGGGTAGCGTCACATGAATGGTGGTCGTTCAGCTATGCGGTGCATGTGTGTACTCGTTCGATGCGGTTTTGCACCTTGTGCTGCGCGTGATTGTAGTTGCCAGTCGGTGCAGTACCACCCGTAGCTTCCTGTAACGCTGTGGCTGCTTGCAGTCGGTGCTTCCACGTGCTGCGTGGGTAGCGTTACATGCGTGTTGTCATTCAGCTTCACGCTGCAGCCTTGAGTGGTTTCCGGGTTGGTGCAACGCTATCACTGGCTTCACCTGTGGAGCTCTTGTCGATGCTGGGGCCTCCCCCGTGCACTGCCTGACATCGTCCTTGACGCACTACAACGTGCCACACATGCACCTGCCCGCCGCCACCGCAGGTGCTTCACAAGCTGGAGGGGCAGCTGTTTGTGGCCACGCAGAGCTTCTCGCCCTTCAATGTGGTGGCATGGCACGGGAACTACGTGGGTGGGGGCCGGGGGGCGGGGGCGGGCGACGGGGGTAAGGCCCGGGCAGCTGGACTGGGGTTGGATTGGTGCAGGGGGCATCACGTGAGGGCGCATGCCTGTGCGCACAGCATCCGCGGTCTTGTGCCGCACAAGTGATGGGGCTGACACTTTTTTCCCTTCCCTGGGTCACGGCGTCCACCCTTTGCCCCTTACCATCTTTCGCTGTGCCTCTACAGGTACCGTACAAGTACGACCTGTCGCTGTTCTGCCCTATGAACGCGGTGGCGTACGACCACCCAGGTGGGGGAAAGCAGTTACTCTGTCGAACAATAGGTGGGGGAAGGGGACGAGACGGGCGGGCCAGGTCAGCCTGTGTGGGCCACGTGTCGGCTCTGTGACTGAGGGCGTTCGGGAGGAACGCCCGAAACCCCACTCGTCTGAACAGCAGTGCAATTTCAACGTGATGCTGCTTGGGTTCCTCCGCGCTTGCCTACATACGCCCGTGCTTCGTTCAGCCTCCATCGGGCAGCGGACGCCCCCGCCGAACCCACTCCACTCTACCCACAGCCCATGCCGTGCACACAGCCTGCTCCTCCTGTGGCTCCCTGACTCAAGACCCCGTTCCCCCACCCCACCCGCAGACCCCTCCATCTTCACGGTGCTGACGGTGCCGTCCCCCACACCAGGTGAGGGCCTCGGCGCCTTGCGGCCAGCACCAGGCACCCTGCACCAACCAGCTGCCTCCGCTTCCAGTGACCCAAACAACACGCATGTGCCTTATCTTCCCGAGGCCATATCAGGACCTGCTGTTCCAGACGCCCGGACACAACGATAGAAACTCCTATGCATCCGCTCGACCGCTGTCGCTGCCGTGCGTTCCACCACCCTGCTTTCCTTACCCCGCCCTCCGCCGCCCTCCGCCGCCCCAGGCGCGCCCCCCACCGCCGACTTCGTCATCTTCCCTCCACGCTGGCTGGTGGCGGAGCACACCTTCCGCCCGCCCTACTACCACCGCAACACCATGTCGGAGTTCATGGGCCTCATACGGGGGCAGTACGAGGCCAAGGTGCGACACAAGCAAGGGGCGTACCGTGTGCCGCGGGCACGCATGGGAAGCGTGCCTAGCTGGTTTGCAGGGACCACACAGCTGCAGTCTCTTGCCTGGCGGGGTGGTGGTGGCGGTGGCTGCACCAGGGACCACACAGCTGCAGTCTCTTGCATGGCGGGGTGGTGGTGGCGGTGGCTGCACCAGGGACCACACAGCTGCAGTCTCTTGCATGGCGGGGTGGTGGTGGCGGTGGCTGCACCAGGGACCACACAGCTGCAGTCTCTTGCATGGCGGGGTGGTGGTGGCGGTGGCTGCACCAGGGACCACACAGCTGCAGTCTCTTGCATGGCGGGGTGGTGGTGGCGGTGGCTGCACCAGGGACCACACAGCTGCAGTCTCGCTCTTGCACGGCGGGCTCGCCAACAAACAACTAACGTGCTGAAAGTGATACGTCAGCTGGGCCCCTGAAACCACGCTGCTATGCCGCTGCTGCAATGCCCCGCATCCCCTGCCGCACTTTCCTGCACGTGATCCCCAGGTCCCACACGTTCCATCGCCCCATGCCCCTTGCGCCCCACGCTGCACACCTTGCACCCTCCCGGAATTGACGGCAGCTTCCGGAAGGGGGCGGGTGCTCTTGCAGCATCCCACCACGCCGCCGCTCCTTCTACTCCCTGCTGCTGCATCCCCCACCCCTGCGCCCCACAACCCAGCACCCCGCCTCCCCCTTCCCCTTCCTCTCCCCCCCCCAGGTTGACGGCGGCTTCCTGCCCGGCGGCGCCTCCCTGCACCTGTGCATGACGCCGCACGGCCCCGACACGCAGACCTTCGAGCGGGCGGTGGGGGGGCAGGGCCAGGGCCAGGGACCGTCGCACCTGGGGCACGAGACGCTGGTGGGTGCGGGGTGCGGGACGACGTGGAGTGTGGGCAGGAGCGCAGCTATAGGAGAGCGAGTTGGGGGGTAGGAAGGGCGCGGGGGCTCGCTTGGTGCGTGGCACGAGCTGGGTGCTGAGCAAGGGTGGTGTGCTACTGCATTGTAAGCCACGCGTGCATGATACTCCTAGCTCCCTTTGCACTGTACGGCAGCGCGCGCCGCAGTACTGTATGGCAACCTGCGCATGATGATACATCCCTGTGCGGCCCCGCCCGTTGCTGCAGGCGTTCATGTTCGAGACAAACGCCATCCCGCGGGTGGGTGCTGTAGCCTATAGCAGGTTCGACGTCAGACGTCAGAATGTTGTTTTTGCGCCTGGAATCCTTTTTACATGCCTCTTTCAAAGCTCTGCATATGTTTTGAGAAATGCGGTAACTGGTGGGGCTGATTGCATATGTACGCTGTGTGCGGATGTAAATCGCCACACCCTCCCTCAGGTGAGCCCCGCCGCCCTGGGCTGCCCCAGCGTGGACCGGGACTACTACAAGTGCTGGATGGGGCTGCGGAGCCACTTCGACCCCACAGCCGTGCCGGAGGGGGTCGCGGTCGGGCAGGGCAAGGAGGCGGACGGCGGCCAGGGGCGGCAGCAGGAGCACGCCAGGCAGGGGGGCAAGGTGGCGGCGGGGGTGGCGGCGGGGGCGGGAGTGAAGGCGGGGGCGGGTGATGCGGCGGCAGGGGCGGCGAATGGAGCTGGCGGGGTGGGTGTGTAAGGGACGGAGGAGGGAGGAGCAGCTGTACAGTACCGGTAGTTTAGGCAGGGGACAGGCGTGAAGCATCTGTGCGTTTGTGATTTAGCTGCGTGGCTTTTGAGGGGCTTGGGACGCTGGAACGCCCCTTTGTGGTTGAGTTGCGGTGTTTGGGTACGGTAAGGACAGCGGTTTGCATCCTTGCGGTGTGCATGTGCGGCCACGCACGACGGCATGCCCTAAGGGCCCATTGTGTACAGGAGATGGGTTCTTCCAGGAACTAGCCGTGTGGGCACAAATAAAGCGCCATTTTGAGCGGCGCGCAAGCCGTGTGTTGCCGCTATATCTCTCGTGGTCGTAGACTTTTATCCCATTCTTATTTCTGAAACGAAAATATCCGTCAGGGCTGCAAGTTGAGGTGTTGATGTACCAATAGGTACGGTAGTGTGATTGTGGGGAAAATCGTTGAGGCTGATTGAGGCAGGAGGCAGGCTGACGCATACCGTAGCACCACGCAAGGCAAGACGAGATCACAGCACACGGGTTGCAAGGACACGTGACCCTGCTCGTCGTCGGCGGCGCAGAGGTGTCTTGGCAGTGCTGTGGGCACCGTCAGTGCGTACAGGTGGGTGCGAGGTGTGTGTTGAGCTGCAGCAGGCACGGCATTGAAGATGCTGGTGAGTATAATTCAGTCCCGGCCACACTTGAAAGCGTCACGTCGGCGACAAGGCCATCCTTAGCAAGGTGGTGCTTGCGTGGTCGTAGGTGTTGGTATGGCATGGACATTACACTGCGCGGCCCCAAGCCCAGGCCCAACGTCGCCCTACTCACGGCTCCCCCCTCCACGTTACACGTTACACGTTCCACGTTACACGCCACACCGCTGTAACCATCACATGTCACTCCTTGCAAGACGCCACCCTGCAACTCATGACCCTGCATGCATCTACCCCGAGCAGCTGTGCAGTCCACGGCACTCGCACGACCGGATCTCGTACAACCCTACAAAGGGCCCAGGCATCGTTGTACCTACATTTCACTGCTTCCCCTGATCCTCCATGCCACGATGCAACGCCCTCTAACAATTCCCCCAACTCGCGTCGGCAGCCCTAATGCTAGTACTGAGGTCCTAAATCGACTGGCGGGCACCGTAGCTACCATGCAGCGTCCGCATTGCAGTGCTTGCCCCGCTCCGCATTTTGTGCCGTACGTACGGCACTGTGCGGCATCGCCCTGGCCTCAGCCCGCCAGCACGCACAGCTGCAGCTCCTTGCGCGCGCACATGGCCCACGGGTCCACCAGCACCTGCAGCTGCAGCTGGGCGGCAGACACGTGCCGCGTGCCCAGCAGCCGGAACACCACGTACCTGCCGTACGGTGCCGTACGGGTCGTGACGAGACGGAGGGGGAAAGGGGAACGGAGCGGCAGAGGTTACTCACTTCTCGAACATGCTGGTGGGTGGTGGTCACCGGACGGTACTATCTCTCTGCCAGTGCCCCAGTTTGTGGCAAGCAATTGTCGCCTTGCCCACAGTTCAGCATGCATACAACGGTAATCAACCGTCTTGCTCCCGTCTCTCAAATTACGAAGGGGTTGACCGCCTCCGTCGTCGGCCCCATCCCCGTCCCACACGCACCTTGGCCCCTCCGCCCGGGCCAGCTCCACCTCCTGCACGCTCATCTCGAACGCGTTCTTGTCGGAGCTGCTGCTGCTCTTGACCTCCACGTACACGCGCTCAGGGGCGCACGCAGCAGGGCCGCCTGCAGTAATGCCGCGAATGCGGCATGCATTCGTCAAGCAGTGTACGGCAGGGCACACGGGCAGAAGGCTGTTTGTGCGCAGCGCGGTACAGCACAAGCCAATGTAGAGCGCGAGCCACCAAGCACAAGCCATTGTGCCGAGCAGCTCCCTCCCCCTCCCTTACACTGCCCCATCACACAGCCCATCCTGGACTCGGTGTATCATAAATGAAACGGTACCCTTCCTTCCCTGCCGTACGCCCGTACCTCGGGTGAGCAGTATGTCGTACGGCGCGTACCGCTGGCCCTCCTGCTCGCTGACCCACGTGACCTCCCAGCCGCCAGCCGCCACCCCCGGGTCCCGCAGCAGCAGCTCGTACACAACCGCCTCCGCCCACCGCGCCGCCGCCGTACCACCAATGCCGCGACCAAGCGCCCGGCCCTCCTCACCTCCTTCACCGCCATCACCGCCATCAGCCCCCAGGACCCCCTGGTCTCGTGTCTTAACGCACACTGCTGCTGCTGCTTCGGCCATGACGCGCTGCAGGTGGTGTGACACTGCCTCGGAGGGCAGCAGCTCAGGGACTGGCACCTGCGTGCGTGGGTTAATAGCACGTCGCTGGTAAGGTAGTAAGTAACACGTGCAAACTGATACAGTGCGCCGGCCCAACGAACAAAGTCATAGCGGTGGGAGATTCCCTTTCTCTGCGTCAGGGCCGCCGGTGAACCGCTGAAGGCGTGGCAGCCCCCCTTGACATGCTAACACAGCTACGCCTATAATAAGATGCTGGTACACACCGGAGCAACCCACGACGCTCCGAGGCGTTGCAGCACGACCGCACGCCCAAAAACAACCCATCAGACCCCCAACCCGCCCACCCGTACCCACCCACTCAAGCCGGGCTGCGCCCTCCATGCCGTACTGCGGGTCGAAGGCGTACGGCTGGCCGTACACCCCTCCCTCGCTCGGCCGGCGCGGAGTGAAGCTCTGGCCGGGCGATCCCTCGCCAGCCGCCCCCATGCTGCCGCCGCCGCCGCCCCCAGCACCTGCACCACCCCTGCCACCGCCGCCACCTCCTGGCGACGCCTCTCCCCAGTGGAGTGCTGGCCCTGGTCCCGTTGCTGCTCCCTGCTGCCCCCTAGCAGCAGGTCCCCAAAGGCCTGCACCGCCGCCAGGCCCACGCGCCCCACGCGCCCTGCCGCCATGCCCACACCCCCAACGGCCGTACCCGCATCTCCATGCCCGTCCCCGTGTGCCGCAACGGGTACTGGCACCGGTACGGGTACCGGGACTGTTACCCGCCCTGGTACAGCATCCACACCACAACTGAAGTCTCCGAATAGCAGACCCTGCTGCTGCTGCTGCCCTGGCTCCGCCGGCTGCACCCCAGCCATCTCCCATCCACTGCCATCACCGCCAACGGCACCCGGCACTGCTCCCCCCTCACCACCCGGAACCCTCCCCTCCGCCGCCCCTCCCTGCCGTGCACCATCAGTAGCCTCCGCCGCCCGGTAACCCACACCTGCCCCACCGTCGCCTGCCGTCCCTTCGCCCCCTGCCACACCCCGCAGCGCCTCCGTCGATGCCCCCAGCAGCTGCATCAGCTCCCCCAGCTCCTCATCCTCCTCATCCTCCCCTGACACCATTCCTGCTCCTCCTGCACCAGCGCCAGCAGCATTGGCAATGCCACCCTGGTATGGCCCTCCTGCTGCCTGGACAGGAGGAGCAACTGCCGAGGCTTGAGCAGGGAGAGCGCCGCCGCCCATTGCCCCCGCCCCTGCACCCCGCCTCTCCTGCGGCTCGTGCGCGTGGGGTCCCACACCTCCCGTCGCAGCTGCTCCCGCTGCTTCCGCTGGTGTGGGCCCCAGCTCTCCCGGGAACGCCCCTTCCTGCAGTTTCGGCTGCTGCTGTTGCTGTTGCAGCTGCTGCCCAGGACCTTGTACCTGACCCGGGCGCTCCTGGTGACTGGCTGCAGGGCCGGCGGCTCCAGTCCCTCCTTGCCCACACCCACCCCCACCCCCACTACCAACGCCACCGCCGGACGCAGATCCCACAGCCGCCCCCCAGTCAGATCCGCCGCCGCCACCAGCGCCCCCTCCTCCTCCCCCTCCTCCGCCTCCTCCACCCATCCCACCGCCACCGCCACCAGCTCCTTGCATGCCTCCGCCACCGCCACTACCTCCCCCAAGCCCCGGCCCAGGGAAGAAGAAGCTGCCGCCCCCTGCCCCCCAACCCGTCTGCTGCTGATGCTGCTGCTGCTCGCCCTCGGCCCTGGGCTTGGGCTTGGGCTGCGGCCGCGCCACCGCCGCCTGCAGCTCGTCCAAGTCCACCTCCGGCAGCTCCACCTGCGGCTGTGGGGTGGTTTCGGGGCCCTGGTCGGGCTGCAGCTGGCCCAGGGACACCTGCGGGGGTGTGGGGTAAGGCGGTCGGTAGACAGACGTAGTCTACAACTCGATGCTGCTGGTGTGAAGCCGTGTGGGGTGATGGCGTTGAGGCGGAGCGCCAGCAGCGCCACCGTGTGCACGTCCTTGTGACTGGTGAGGCAGGTGCTGCTGTAGGCGCCGTTGCAAGTTGGGGCACATGCCGCCATGGACAGGGACATCGACAGCGAACGTGAAGTGCATCGCCTTGCGAAAACTTGGTCAGTGCCGTGCGGCCTGCAGTTGCCGTCGTCCTATCGTCACACAGAAGGGTGGCCATCAGCATGCTGCCTTACCTCCCATGCTGGCTCGCCGTCTGGCAGGGGCCCGCATCCGTCCTCAACGGCGCACTCCTCGGCCGCGGTGCGGTTGACGTCCTTGTCGGGGTCGGGGTCCTGGGGGAGGAGGTTGGCGGTTAGCGGTTGCGTGGCGGGGTTGGCGGTTGGCAGTTGGTGGTGAGTGCGGCGGCGTGCCATAGGCAGGTAGCTGGGCTGGGCGAATGTCTGATTGGGCTCTGCACAGAGGCTGTGAGTGCTGGGAAAGGAAAGATGCCGCCGGATGCGAGCTCTTGCTGGAGCTCGGGCCCGTGCGGGGAGCGACGTGGTGCTGGTGCTTGGCCACTGCCGCATTTTTGTGCAAGACGAGCGCCGCATCAAATCTGTAAGGTCAGATACTGCCTAATGGATAAACGTACGCCCACACGGAAGTGCACATCTGGCTGTAACTGTTTTTCAGGTTCAGCGGGTTGCTGCAACTCCCTGACCCCAGTCGCAACACCCACCTTCTCGTGGCTGTGTATTAGGTTGAACAGGAACAGGGACAGGTCTTGCAGCGGGGCGAAGGTCGGAGAGAACAGCCTGAGGGTGAGAAGGGAAGGCACAAGGGGCAGGCCGGGTACGTACAGGACTGAAGCCATGCAGTAACAGCGGTCGTGTTGCCGTGCATACGCACATGTCATCCGGTGCGTAAGGGAGCAGCAGCTGGCTCGCCCCTCTGCTCCTCTCTTGGGGAGTGGAGTGTGTTATGAAGCGGTCTTGCGCTTGCGCATCCGCACTGTCTTTCAGATTCACAACCGTGGATTGGGTGGTGGACCAGTAAGGATCGTATTCCCCAAACTCCATTGGCGCCAGGGGAAGGGATTTCCCCCGTCATTTACCTCATTTGCAGATGCATGCAGGCACGGCCAATCAACGGAGCAGCGCTCGCACACCGGGGAGAGAGACAAGGCTCCTGTGGCAGCAGCCTGCACCCAGCCAGGTCCTTGATTGCTCTTGCATGCTGGAGCTACCAGTAATACATGATTATATCTCATCAGACCGGCCCGGTGAGATTCCATTGTGCAGCGCGTCCCTTTGGCCTTTGCCCTGCCAGGCTGCCTAGTAAAAAGGTAAGGTTATCCAACCTGTTCAGATCCGTGACCATGGACGCCGTCCATCTTCCACCAGCAGCACTGCTGCCCCACCACCCGAACACACAGCTAACCCACATTTGCTGGCTCACCTGCTCAGCTCCGTGACCATGGCCTTGTACCCAGTAACGTCATCCAAGTACAGCCACGGGTCGGCGGCGGGAGGGGCGGGGGCATCACCACTGTCACCACCAGGAGCCCCAGCAGCAACAGGTCTCAGCGGCTGCCGCAGTTGCAGCACCGCGGGACGGCCCTCGGGCGGCGACTGCAGGGGGGTGTCCCTACCCGGAGGGTGCAGCTCGTGCACCACCTGCACACCAATACACAGATGTGTATTAAGGAGGGACTCCAGCAGTCACAGACACTGCCTAAACCAACAAGTCCATGTCACATTCTGTCCTTAGCCATTAGTACCTTGAGCGTGCCCTTGTTCACCACGAAGATCTTGAGCTTGGGCAGCCGCGCCGCCACGTCCTGCCGTACACTGCCGTACAGGGCTGGCTGGCGGTGCAGCAGGTAGCGCTGTACGAACGTGAGGCTCACGCGCAGCAGCCGCTCCACGCCCCAGCCTGTATGTTGGGCAAACGCGACACGAAAACGGAGGAAGCATCAGCCAGCATCAGCGATCAAGCCAGGGGGGGGGGGTACCAAAAGTGGCTGGAGACCTCATGCCTCTTTTTACCATTTTCTTCCAATGTTGTTAAAAATTCAGCGATTGCGCTATTCGTAACCGAGTCTCCACCAACGGTCTTGGTTTGGGGGTTGCCTACAGTTTGGTATGCTTGCCGGCGCCAAACTCACAAGTCGACCACCCAGGTCTCCTGGGCCCATGCAGAGCCCCAGCAAACCATACATGGCCAGCCCTTCGAAGCGTTGGGAAAAACCGTACATTCTACATATCAATGCGTAGCTCTCGGTGATGGGAGTCGAACGGTGTGTGTCGTGCCATCAGCAGACCACCCTGGTGCGAGCAACACGCCACCAAAATTTTTGCCGACCCCCCGGGGGACCCAACCAACCCCCCCAAACTTTGAAGGCCTGTAACTTTCCTGTCCGTACTCCGTTTCAAAATTTTGCAAACACTGCCGTACTGTACGTAACAAGATCTTCGATATGAGGCATGCGGTCCAAAACCTACTTTCCTACCCCCCCCTGGATCAAGCCATCTCTAATCTGTCTAGCACACCAGCGGCAGGGAACATGCGCAGGTTGAGCCAGCTTGAGCCTGCTTACAATAATAGCATGCAATGCGCGTCGCGTTCGCATGTTGCGACAAGGTTAGTTATTGGCGCGTGTTGATGCGCCTTTTCCTGTCGTCAAAGGCAAAGGCAGGGGATGTCCTCACCTGTCCTGAGGCCTTCGGACGTTGTGGACTCCTTGACGTAGTACGACAGCGGCTTGGCCCCCAGCATGGACAGCAGGGGCTCCAGGGGTGCGGGGCCGGACGGTTTGGCCGTTGGTTCGTTGGCGTCAGTTGTGCCACTGTCTTTGCGAGCGCCGAAGGGCGCCGCAACAGCCGCTGCTGCTGCCGTGTCAGAGAATGTGACGTCCAGGATGTGCACTCCTGCATGCGGTAGGTGAATAAGGTAAGCCACGGTTGGGCCACAAGCCACAATAGCATCTGCATCAAGATGCCAATCATGTCACGTCGGGGTTCGTAATAAGTGATGCAAGGGCGGTCTGCCTCCCAAAGAGCCAGCACACCAACAACACGACATCACCAAAGGTGCGCGTGACCTGATACGTACAGTGTGCGCGTGCAGGATACCGGCGCATACCGTATCAAAGTTTGCACCGCCAGACGTATCTTCTTGCTGCCCCAAGTGCCTGCCGATAGCTGTGCGCGTGACCGTGTACACGTGTGCAGGCAAGAAGTGCATCCCTCTGACGTACCTTCTTGCTGCCCAAAGTGCCTGGCCAGCTCAGGCCTGTCGTTGAGCAGCAGCCCGCCCGCCGCACTGGCCCAGCCGCCCGCCAGCGTGGGCAGTACGGCAGCGCCCGCCAGCAGCGCGCGGAGGCGCCGACCCGTGGGTCCGTCGGCCGGCAGGCGGCCGGCGGCGGCGGCGTCAGCCCAGGGCTGCAGGATGGCGCGGACCTGGGGCGCGTGTGCACGTCGAGCAATGTAGCTAGGTGCGAGACGAGTGATACAGGGTCAGTATGGGGGACATTGCAGAAGGATGTGCCATGTGCACATCACGCCGTACAACCGACATCGCCTCGCCTTCCATCGGGCAACAGCCAATCCCTGACCGCAAACGACCACGTGTTCGGCAGCGTCTGAGCGTGCAGCTGTCCAGACCGTGACCCACCCACTGCGTCGCCCGTGGGCTGGGCTGCGCCTCCCTGGCCGCCACCTCCCTCAGCGCGGCCGCGTATTGGTCCAGCGTGGGCTCGCGGGGCAGCAGGGGCTGCTCCGGGCGCAGCTCCCACGCCGGGGAGGGAGGGGGTTTCGTTGTTTGGGGTGCCGTGGGCGGCAGGCGCACAGGGGCGACCTCGCACAGCTCTTCGAAGAAGGACATGACCTATGGCGACAGCAAGGGAAAGGGGACGAGCATGGGGTGGGCGTGCACGGAAAGTACGGTGCGATGCCCAGGCATACGCTTGTGATGCACGCTGCCGGTGTGCTCATGCTGGTAGGACCGACACAGGCCATGACGCATGTGGTGGTGCAACAACACTGCAATGCCGCTGTCTCAGTTGCATTATGATAGTTGCGGTTGTGCGCCGGCACAGGATCCAGTGTTGGGCCAGGCCCGCAACGCAGCCCGGCACCCTCACCTTGGCCGGGTAGTGCGCCTCGAGCACCCTAGGGAGGGAAACAGGGCCCAGCACCTCCTTGGCCTTGGCCTTGCCAGCGGCTGTGCTGTTGCCGCCACTGCTGCTGCTGCTGCTGTTCGGTTCGCGGCCTGACTGCCACAGCTGCTCCAGCACGCCGGTAGGGTCGTACATTACCACGTCGCAGTAACGTAGGAAGCGGCCGGGGCGTGAGGAAGAGGAGGCGGCCTTCTGGCCCTGGCCTCTGAACATGCTGCTGCTGCTGCTGCCGCTGCTGCCGTAGCCGAAGCGCGACTTGGGTGCAGAGGCCGATGACGATGCCCCGGCGCTGCCCGTGACCGCCTCGTCTGCAAGTAAGGGAGGGAGCCCGAGGATGACCTGAAACGTGAGTATCTTGTTTGTGCACGCAAGCAGGGACCGGTGAAACGCATCCTCTTGACTTGGAACACGAGGAGCCACTAGCAGTAGCCCCCCATGAGCATGGTATAAGCGGCTGGCAGCCCGCTACATATCCGTCCTTCGCAGACAGTTTGCACCCCTCGCGCTCACCCGGCACCCAAATGAGAGGGTGCTCTGCGAAGGCTCGGCACACGTCCACCGCCGCGTCGTGGCCCGACACGTGGGCCTCCCGCTCCAGGTGGCTGTACAGCGCACACATGCGGCCTGGATCCAGCAGCACTACAGGACCGGTGGGGGCAGGAGCAGCAGCAGCAGCAACGGCACCAGCAACGACAATAGCGGCAGGAGCACCGCTCTTGTTTGGCTTGCTGCCCTTGGCAGCTGCAGCTGCAGCTGAAGCGGGCGTGTCGGCGGGCTGTGCGCTACCGCTGGTAGGCTGTGTGTTAGCGAGGCGGCGCAGCTGCTGCAGCACCAGAGTGTGCGTGACTGTGCGTGGGAGGCCCAGGGCGGAGAGCAGGGGGCCGTCAGGGGCCAGGCCGGGGCCGGGGCAGCCCAGCAGGTCGGCCTCCGTGAACAGGCACAGGTTGACCGAGTGGGCAGAGGAGGTGAACAGGGCGAAGTTGATGGCGCCCTGGGGGATGTGCGGCAAGGGGACGTGAGATTAGCAGGTATGTATGGTTTTACAGTTTTGGTCCCCTTCCAGAGCCCAGCCCCATCCCGCTCGAAACACAGAGCTGGTTCCGGCCATTAGGGACACGGGGTTTCCCACCCCTCTCGCTGCTGATTAGCAGGTGTGGGTCAGAGGGACGCGGGTCAAGGGGCGTGGGCCACAGGGGCATCTGTCAGAACATCGCGTGTAACGAGGCCATTTTTAGATTGCTTGAAGCAGTGATATGTAAACGCCATTGGTTGGTAAGTCAGTTCGGCGACGGAACAAGCTACAACAGAGAATGCAGGGGTTAGCGAGGGCGGATCGTGCTCGGGCTGGCGGCGGGTAGCAGCTTGTGCGTGTGTCTCGACAATTGCAGTGCCACGGTAGGGCTGTGCGAGATGCGCGAGATGCCGCGAGATGGTGGGTTACACCATGTTGCACAGGCGTAACGCATGGTGAGAGGACAAGTCCAGTGACGGGGTTGGGTGCTTTGCAACCGTGTGTTAGGGCAGGCCCACTGCAGGCAGCATACGCTGGTTGACAAGGGATAAACATTGCGCAGGAGAGACGCATGCATCCTCTGGTCTTGGCAATTGTGAGGGACAGGGCTTGTACGCACTACGTTCCAACGAGTAAGGCAGTGTCACGTCAGAGGCAGGGCATGGCTCCCTCTCCCCGACCCCCAGCGGCAGGTCACAAACAAGCTGAGCACTGATCCCTTATACTTGAAGCTTATACCCAGACTCACCGTGTCGGCGTCTATGCTTGCGCCGAGGGGTGCGGGCCGGCCTGTTAGGACTGGCCCATGCACAGCTGAGCTGGGCTGGCCGGAGGGCTCCCATGATAACTTCTTGGTGCTGGCATTTGCTGCGTTTACAGAGACTTTAGGAGCATCCACATACGTATCAACGGAGGCCACGCGAGCTGGCGGAAGGAGGACCCTGCGACAGGCATGCGTTGCCCAACTTATCCCCACTGGATCGCCACGTCGTCAACAGAGCAGTATTCATTGATGATATGCGTTGCTCTAGAGCATATTTGCACGCCATAGCGCCTTGCCCTTGCCCCCGCACTTGTCCCAACGGAAAAGAGCCCCGAATTTGCAATTGTCGCACCGTGGACCATTTTGTGGGTGCGACGCCGTCCCAACATGCACTCCAAGTGTCACAGGTCGAGCTCCATCAGCTAACCCTTGGCGCTGGCGCCGGGCTGCTCTCCTGGCGCCCTGGTCACTGCTTATCTGAAGCTTCATGCTTGCAAGCAATTGTATCCAACTGTAGAGCTCCCAAATGAACTAAATTGGGGCAGCGCAAACACTGTGCTGAACAACGCGGGGAATAAAGTAGTAGTATCAAACGTGGCAATGAGACTGCACTTTCCAGGGTCAACGCGCGATGCCCTCGCCACGAGACCTTACAGCATTCTGAAAGCTCTGACCGTAGATGTCACCACTTGCAGCAATATACTTTTGTTGGCCTGCAAAGCCCTTCGGTTCGTTCAGCATGTAAAAACCCTGGGCAGAGAACCCTTCCAAAGAATGACTGTTAGTTCAACGGGTTTGAGCACACTTCGATTCCTGCACGACTAGAAGGGAGCGGCCCCCTCTTTGGTTAGAAGTGAACCGCGGGTCGTGGCATTAGGAGGCACTCCCCTGCTCTTCGCTACCATCGTTTCATGCACGAGTCGACCCAGGTCGCAATCGTGGTTACAGACGACCGTGCTGCATATTGTGGCAGCACGGCCGACAAGTAGGGTATTGTAGAGGCGGCCAAGCAGGACACACACAGGTGGCAACCTTACGCGTAGGTGGCGCATTACCTGGGGAGGGCATCGCAACCGAGGCAGCTTGCGCGGACCCCACCAGGGGATTCGGCCCCCTACGCCAAGTCCACGCCGGCCAGCCCCGCCCCCCGCCCGCCCAGGGGCAAGCAAGCCCCAAGGGCTCATACGCCCACTGACACATCCCGCCCCCAACCACATAGACGCCACAGACCCCAAGCACATCCAGCCTGAATACCGGTACCCTGCTGCCCCAGGGCCCCAGCCCTACGCACCGGGCGCCGCCACGCCGCTGGTGGGGTGCGCCGTGAAGCCGCGCACGTGCGCCTCGTAGATGACCAGGCTCTCCATGGGCAGGTTGAGCGGCCGGTCGCCCTCCCAGTCGAACGAGGAGCGGCCCGAGCTGGAGGTGGACGGAAGCGCGCCGGCGGCCTGCGCGAGGTGGTGGTAGCCAAGGTAAGCAGGGCTACAACGTAGCATGGGGGCTACAGGCCGAGAGGTGCGGTCTTGGGGGCCGCTTCCTGTGTCATGGCTGACAGCATGAGCCTGCTGGCACATAGAGAGACCATGAAGCCCTCCGCCCGGCAACTGTGACCCCACGCCCAGCCCGCCCAGGCCGAGGTCAGTCGGTCTATACACACAGACCCGTCTCCGCACATCAGCACAAGGCTCCGATGCCGTACCAGCCCCCCACCTGCGGCCAGGTGGGCATGAGGCCCAGCACGGAGGGGTCGCCGTACGGCAGGTCGGGGCCCATCTGCCCCCAGCGCCGCCGGGAGTACACGGCGCGGGCGTAGGGGTCCAGGACGATTTGGGACTGGGGGAGGGGTGGTGGGGGCACGGACGAGGCCGGGGGCGTGGGGGTCGGTGGCCGGGTCATGGGAACGGTGAGAGGGTGCCGTCGAGGTATGGCAGGGAGGAAAGGCAAGGCAAGCAAGAGGCGACCGGAGTCATGTGAGGGGCAGCACGTAGCGCGGCAGGGCGGGCTTGGGGGGCGTGAAAGATCGCAAAGAAAGCACAAACAAGGGACTCAGGTGGTTGCGTTGGCGACGCCTGCCGTTGGGACCCTGCTTTTCCAGCTGGGATGGGGTTGGGCTCTTGCAGGGAGGGCCTGGGGCACACCGACATTCCTAACTTCCACCCCACGCCGCAATGAAGTGCAAAGGTGGCTCTGGCGAAACCTAGCCACCAGTAGGTTCGGTCGCACTAACAGCCCAGCCCCCGCCCCTGCCCCGACACGCTACCCCCGGGCCACCGCCCGCCCTGCCCGCTCACCGCGTCGTGCCTATGCCCCGGGGAGTCCTTGTCCTGGTCCTGGTGCAGGCCGTCCACGCGGTAGCCTGTGGGCGATGGGAGGGGTTGGATGGGAGGGAGTGAGGGGGCGCGCGCGCTGTCATTGCCAAAGCGATGGTCACGTGCGCGACGCACAAGGCGCGAGGAAGGAGGAGGGCGGCAAAGGTGCAGGCTGTGCGCGCTGTAGCCGGAATGTGGCTGCTGCGGTTAGCCGGACTTGGGCACTTTCTACAAGATCAAGCAGCCCGCTGACGGGCCACGTGGCGCCCGTTGCACCCGGCACGACACCAGGAGGAGCACTGCACGCCCCGCTCCCTGGCTCCCTTCACACGAGCGGGAACCCCCTCGGGAATGCAGAACCTCGGAGGAGTGCATATCCGTGCCCCAGCGTAACGCCCACCAGCCTGCTATGCGCACACACCAAGACACGCATCAGTGCCTCTAACCATGCCCTCCCTCGCTCCCGCAAACGTTGCTTCTGGCAAAATTCCTGGGCTGCCCCACTGCACGTGTCCGTACCGCCTTCACACTGCGCCTACCGTACAGCATGTCGTCCCGCACGCCCGGCAGCATCACGTGCCACACGTCGCCGGTGCGGTTGACGGTTGGGTCCAGGGGCACCTCATGCGTCACGCGGCCCGGAGGAGGGAGAAAGCGTGCCTGTGGCGGAGAAGGGCGGGGTGAGTGAACGCGAAAGCAGTGGCATCCGTGCTGAGCGACAGGAGGCCCAAGCGCAGCATCCAGTGCAGCAGCAAGACGGCGTGGGGCCAGCACGCCGGTTTGGGTGCACGGGTGCGGACGGAGGCGGCTCGCACAGTCACGCGGAGGTGTGCGGCCGGTCCAGTGATCACGAAAGTACGCGGGTCGCACCGGACGGCGGCGGGCCCATGCCCGGGCACGTGGCAGGCGGATGGGCCCATGCTGGTGGCGAGCAAGACGCACAGGTGCAGCGACCACAAGGGGCTGCAATAAAGCAAGAGCTCCAGCACCTGGACGAGGCGTCACGCCAGCAACACCATAAGCAGGAAGAGGAGCAGCAGCAGATGCAGTGGCATCAGGTGGCAGGCGGGGTGGACAGCGGCGGGCCGGCGGCGGCAGGAGGTGAGGCCACGATGGAGGTTGGCGATGGCGCAGAGGCAGTTCATGGCGAGCCGGGTGGTGCATGGATGGGCTGGGCGGGGGCAGGGACGGAGGCGGAGGTGGAGGCGGAGGCGGAGGCGGAAATGGAGGCGGGCCGGCAGTGCACACGCCTTCTGCCTGACACCTGGCACCCACTTGCTCTGCAACACCCTGTTTCCTAACTGCCGCTGGCAGGTCCTTTCCCCGTCTCCTTACCTGTAAACCTTTCCACAGAGAAAAACTGCCTCCCTGTACCAATATCAGGCTCACTTCGCTAGCAACGAATGCACCCCCCACCGCACCCGCTACACGCCTTCTGCTCAGTGCTCCCCCCGCAGGTATGGACGCATTCCGCAAGCATGAGCACGCACGGTCTGGTCCTGCGTGTGCCGACACAGCCAGCCTATTCGAAGTACTTCAGCTGAAGCAGCATCGACAGGAGCGATCTGTGCCTCCGACCTGACACATGGCACCTGCTTACCGTGCCTTGACACCTTACATCCTAACTGCTCGCCTGTACCTAAACCAGGCTCAGTTTGTCTGCGTCCCACACCGCATTGCTGCACGCCTACGGAGTGCAAATGCATGCAGACCATCGGACACAACTTGTTAGGTGGTACCATCCGCCAGAGGTGAGCACCAGACCTTGATAAACAAGGTGCACGGGCATGGCAAGAGGAACCAGTGGCCGGTCGACACGTCAATACAGCCCCATGAAAGGCCAGCCTCAGGCTCAGCCAAGCTCCTCAGCACGCGCCACAGCGGCACGCATAGTACACAAGAACACGTTCATGCGTCGGCCGCCTGCTGCTCCAGCTCGCTGCCCTCAAATGGTGAGTCACCGCTATCGCTGCCGTGCTCCTGTACGGCAGATCTCTGCACTCTGTCGAACAGGTCCATCATGGCTGCGGAGGGCGGCACGCTGGGGACCACCGTTGCAAGCGCGATGTCGAAGTGCCGGGCAGCCACCTGCAGAGATAGGTCATGGCAGGGAGCAAGATCACTTCAACAAAGACAGGGCAGGACCAGTGCTGCGACGTTTCGAACCCCGTGGGCTCATCGCACAGCTGCCAATCTGCGCTGCGCTCACGTCTTCCTCCAGCATCGCCTCGCTTCGTTTTCACTCGTCGTCCCAGCGCGCAGGTCGACCCCTGATACACATGCCTCATGCACATGGCTGATACATACGCGCACACGCGCCTGCTCCGCCCGCAGGTCCTCCTCCAGCGCCACCTCCCGGCCCTTACTCATTGTCCATGCACGCAGGTGGGCCCTTAAAACACATGACTTGACACACACGCACACCCACCTGCTGCGCCCCCAGGTCCTCCTCCAGCGCCGCCAGCCCCGCCTCCCGCACCACCGCCGCCAGGTCCGCCCCGCTGTATCCCGCACTGCGCGCCGCCAGCGCACAAACGTCCACGTCCGGCGCGGTCGGGCAGCGCCGCAGGTGCACGCGCAGGATTTCGGCCCTACACACGTGGGCCCAGTGCACGGCACCCTCAGTGCCTCCTCGCCTTTATCCACCTTGCGTTAATGTGTTCCCTGGCCGTCCATCAGGCAAGGCAGTGAACCACAGCAGAAGTGCGTGACTGGGGATGGCACGTGCGTGCTGCCACTAGGCGTTAGCCCACCGGTCCCCTCCCTGCCCCGCACCTGGCCTGCTGGTCCGGCAGCGGCACGCGGATGAGGCTGTCGAAGCGGCCGGGGCGCAGCAGCGCGGGGTCCACGCAGTCGGGGCGGTTGGTGGCGGCAAGCACCGTCACACCGCCGCGGTCCTGGGGGTGGCGGCGGTGAGGGAGCAATGCTGTTCCTCAATACGGTATATACACCAGTGGTACTAGGCCAGCACTATGAACGCCGCACGGCCCGGGCGGTGCGCAGGAAGTAGGGCATGTGGCGAAGGCAGGCGTGCAAGGTCGCCACGCAGTAGCAGCGGGGTAGAGCTAGGCCCCACTTTGCAGAATCCTCAATTCCACGAACTTGGGCGATTAGCCTAATACATACGACGTGCCCCGCTCGGCAGCCTTAATACACGCGCGTCACTGTTCGCTGCGACACGCTGGCCCACACCTGCAGCCCGTCCATCTCCATCAGCAGCTGCCCCAGCACGCGGTCCGACGCGCCGCCGCCGCCGCCCGCCATGCGGCCGCCCTCGCCCGCCCGAGAGCCCACCAGGCCGTCAATCTCGTCGAAGAAGATGATGGAAGGTGCCACAGCCCGGGCACGAGCGAACAGGCCGGCGATGGCCTACCAACCGGGGAGTCAGAGCGAAAGCTTGCGTGACAGTCGACTCCATGGCATCGGACTGGCACAGAAGCATTACTACGTTGTGCTGATGCGAGGGGCGAATCCAGCTAACAACAGCCGTACTGTGCCGTGCACGTCCCATTCAGCGCCATTGATGTCGCAGCTTCCCGCACCTTCTCGCTCTCGCCCACGTACTTGCTGACCAGTTCCCCCGCCTTAATGGACAGGAAGTTGAGCCGCGCCTCGCACGCAACGGCACGTGCCAGCAGCGTCTTGCTGCAGCCCGGGGGGCCGTACAGCAGGATGCCGCGCGGCGGCTGCGCGCCCAGACGTGACAGGGCCCTGCACAGCACACGGTAGGGCGCAACACAACGTCACAGCAGCTCCCAATGCCGCCATATCTGCGGACGTTCAAGCAAATTTTCCCGCTCGCTCCGCACCTTCCCCGCAGCCCCCGGCGGTGTGCTGCTCACCCCTGCGCCTTGTGCGGCCACTCCACCGCCTCCCTGAGCGCCTGCTTCACCGCCTCCATGCCACCCACGTCGCCCCACCGCACGCTGGGGATGTCCACAGCCACCTCGCGCAGCGCGCTGGGCCGCACGCGCGTCTCGGCCGCCCTGCGGACACCCAGGCGGGATGCACACGTCAGCGTGCAGCAGGACGCCGGTACGGTAGCAGCATGTGGTTGCGTAGCAGGCGTGCTGCGGTAGTGCAGCTGTGTGCCAACATACCAACCCTGCTAAACATAAAGCCATGCCGTGGTGGTGGTGCGGAACTTGGTCTTGTTGGCATGTCCCGCGTCGTCCCCCGAAGGCAGGCAAACAGAACGCGTGCCGCAACTCTTGTGTGCCGACATGCAGCAGTTGTGTGGTGCTGCAGCTGCTGCAGTAGACCGCGGCCTGGTACGCGGGCGACGCTTGCATACAGCCAAGCAGTGCGCTTACGAGTTGTGGTCGTCCGGGCGTGATACTTCTAGCCGCTCTGCAAGTAAATCGCCATGCACATGTAAAGTAGTCAGATTCGCCTCACCTGAAGTCCGCCAACGTCACCACCGCCTCCTGCTCCTGCTGCTCCTGCTGCCCAGCCGCCGGGCCGCCCTGCCCCTTCCCCGCAGCTGCCGCCACCCCCCTGGCTCTGCCCGCTGCCCCTGTCCCGGCCCTGCCCGCCACGATGCGCCTCAGCGCACACATGGCCGCCTCGTCCACCAGGGCCGCCAGGTCGGCGCTCACGAAGCCGTGTGCGGCAGCGGCCAGGGAAGACACCTCCGCCTCTGTGAGGCTGTGCCGCACGGACCGGAGCCTGGGGGTGGCGTGGGGTAACGTGCGTCTGTTGCAGTGACACCAGGTGTAAAGGAGTGCACGTGGCATGGTAGCCGTGCGTGCACACCTGAAGTCGCAAGAGACTACGGGGCCGGCAAGTGGGTGTAAAGTCGCAACGCTGCCGACTGAAAAACCCGAAGCCTGGCAGCATACGGTTCGGCACACATAAAGTGGCACAACGAGCTGACGTTCTCGTTATTGAAAAGTGCGTACCTGGCTCTGAGGATCTCCAGCCGTGCGGCCGCCGTCGGTACCCCGATCTCGATCTCGCGCTCAAGCCGCCCCGGCCTCCTGAGCGCCGAGTCCAACGCGTCTGGGCGGTTGGTGGCCGCGATGACCACCACAGGCCGGTGTGCGGAGCTGTGCTTGCGGTCCTGCCCCTGAGCGCTGACCTGGGGTTGGGCCTGGGCCTGCTGGCCAAATACTTGCTGTCCGTTACTGCCATGCTGCTGCTGTTGCTGCTGCTTCGCCGCATCTTCATCCGCGCCGTCCATGAGGGTCAATAGCGCGGTCACGAGGCGAGAGGCCACGTCCGAGCCGCCGGAACCTGAGGGAATGAAAGACAAGTGCAGCAACACCAAGGAGGCGGTTGGGCGGTTGGGGAAGGAAAGGCTGGGGGCCTGACGCTGACCGTGCGCGCTTGCGTGCCTGCAGACGGCAACACGCCAGGTCCAACATCACAGGCCTGCGGGCCGAACGTCCGGAAGACGCTTTGCGGTACCGGAGTGAAGCATCAAGCAGCCGAGAACCCCACGCCAGCTTTTCGCCCAGGTTCTCAGGCAGCTTACCGCACCTTCCCGCGCGGGCGCCAGCGCGTCCACCTCGTCTATGAACACCACGGAGGGCGACAGCGCATGGGCGGCGGCGAAGATGCCGCGGAGGCTCGCCTCGGACTCCCCTGGTGAGGGGAGGTCGCAGCAAGGCAAGGCGCAGACCACCGACTAAGATGGATTTATGTGACCCACCAGCCTCTGCAAGGGTCAGGTACTATTAGGCGCACTTGCAAGTTGCCTGCAGCTGCGCTGCAGCGTGTGCGGTATGCGGACTCCGTATCCCTGGGCTTAAAGGCACGGCACTGAACGGCGACGCGTCCCACCGTAGTACTCGGACACCACGTCAGGGCCGTTGATGACGAACACCACCGCCCCAGCGTCCGCCGCCGCCGCCCGCGCCAGCACCGTCTTGCCGCTGCCCGGGGGGCCGTGCAGCAGCACGCCGCGCGGGGGCCGGATGCTGCACGGCAATGCATCACAGATCGCACGCAAGCAGTGTGATTACGATGAGTCAAGTTTTAGAGACGCGGCAAGGCGTCCTGGCAGCTGAGATGCAAGTGTCCCTGCAGCTGGCCTCCGCTCTTGAGATTAGCATACCCAAACGATGTACCAAAGGGTAACCTGAGCTCTGATACACTATAGCCACACCCACCCGTACTGCGATACACAGCATCATGGGGCTTGTGGTGCAACGCTGGTGCACCAAGCGCATCCTCCGACAGGCGAGCGAAGTCAATGGTGATATGGATGACGGCGGCCTTGCAGCCCGTGGTCGGCACATTCACAGGCTTTTGCAAATATTCACCAGATCACCACCTTGCTGCATATCCGCCCACGGCCTCCCATACAGTCCTACCCCAAATGAACGCTCCCCACCACAGCACTGGCTTTTTGAGTGCAGAGGCACCCAGGCTCCAAGGCCGCACCTACCCGTGCTGCCACCCGCACCCACCCGTTCGTCGCGTTTTACGGCTGACCCCTGTACCCATCTTCCGTACTGCCACCTGCACCCACCCGTACTGCGCGAACAGGCCCGGCGCCCTCAGCGGCAGCGCCACCAGCTCCCGCATGGCCCGCAGGTGCTCCCCCACGCCGCCCAGGTGCGAGAAGTCCACACCGCCGGAAGAGTAGCCTGCAGTCATGCGTGCAGGGGCGCAAGGGGCGTGATCAGAGGGTACTTGACATATGTCTGAGGCGCGGAGAAAGTGTCGAGCGGTGTGGGAGGGGCTTCCTTGCGTGACGAAAGCCGAGCTCCTGGGTTAAGGCTGTGATGCAGCGCCTTACCGCCGGTCTGGCTTACGCCACCCAACTTAACCCCTTCCAGCAGGCCCGCAGTTGGAACATTTCGCGTCCTGTCATAAGCCATGCGGAGGTCCCATCAAAAGGAGCAGCCGTGGCGTTGGTAAGCCCAAAACCAGCCACGGTCACGGCTCTATGCCGCAGCTACTATTGACGTGTGCAACCGCCTGCCTTCTGCAGCGTGTCCCTCTGTTTAAGTTAATAGCATTCCCCACTCTCACCTGCACGAAGGGCCCTCTCCGCCGCGTCCGCCGCCGCCTCCGCCGCGCTCTCCGCCACCGCTGCTGCCGCCGCCGCCCGCGCCGCCGCCACCGCCGCCGGCAAGCCCCCGGGCCCCAGCCCGCCCCCCCCTCTCCCCATCGCCGTCACCGCCTTCTGGCTCGCACCCGCCCGCAACACCGCGCCTCCCGCATCCAACCCCCCTTGCCCTGCACTTGCTCCATCCCTTTCAACCGCTGCACCCCCGGTCAGCTCCTCCGATAAGCCCTCCCCCGGGTACAGCACAAGAACCCGTGTGCTACGGCCCACCTCCACAACATCCGTGCCCCCTGCTGCTGCTCCTGCTCCCGTCCCTGCTTCCTGTTCTTGCCCTGCTGCTGCAGGCGACGCCGGCGGCCCCGCCCACGCCACCTCGCACAGCACGCTGTTGCCCAGCACCGGCAGCACCGCCGGAGCCCCCCGCAGCACCAGCCGCCCCGCCAGGTGCCTCCGCGCCACCGCACACAGCATGGACCGCGCGCCCTCATCCCGAGCCTCCGCCGCCCGCCGCAACGTCTGCAGCGGCCACACCTGGAGAGCCCCCGACACCACGCTACCGCTATTGCTACTGCTGCTGCTGCCGCTGTTGGTGCCACTGCTAGCTGCACTCACACCCGCCGTGGACTTTGACGTGGTCGCCGGGCCCCCGCCACGCGCCGCCGCCTTGGGTGTGCCCGCCGCCGCCGCCACCGCTGTGGCCGCCACCGTCACCGAGCCGCCGCTAGCCGCCCCGCCGCCATCCCCAAACCCAGCAGGCGGCTGCAGCAGCGCCTCCGCGCATATCCTTAACACAACGACCTCTTCCGCCTGACTGTTGGCACCCGCACCTGCATTGATAGCCGCTGCCGCCGCTGTTGGCGCCGCCACGCCTGGCGGTATGTCGTACAGCAGTACGACAGTGCCCGCCGCCGGCTGGCCTGCTGCCTCTCGCAGGCAGGGGCTCAGCAGGCAGCACGAGCGCGGAAGGCGGCTGGAGGGCCACAGGCGGGCGGGTAGCAGCCTGGTCCCGGGGCCGACTGGCTGTGTGCCCGAGCCGCCTGCAGCGCCAGACAGCGTAACGTCTGTTAAAACAGACGCAGTACAATCGCTGCGCTACGCTGCTGGTGGCAGTAGCCAGATGGTCATCCCTAGCCGACCTCCCTACAGCACTACGAACAGACCGCAGCAACTGCTCGTAAGGTGCCGTGCAAGTCACCTGCTACGCCCAGCTGCGGCCGGCAGCTGCTCCAAAGGTCCTGCGGCGCCGGAGCGGCTCCGCTGGCATCCGGGGATAGCAGGTCGGGCGCAGGGCCGAAGGATGAGGCTCCAGAGCCGCCGGGGGTCCCGGCGGACCCTCGGGGCCCGGGGCTGGCGGCGGAGCCGGGGCTACGTGACCCCGCGCCCGCGGTGGGGTCCCCTGGGGGCGTGCTACGCCGCTGGGACACAGCAACCTGGGCGCAGTGTGGAAGTACCACAGGCGAGATCTCAATGATATGTTTGTGCAGGTCTGTCGTGGACTTGCTCTAATGCCAGCCCACGGGCATCACCCGGTGTACGGGGGCCCAGCTGGTGTGCTGCCCTGCTACGGTTGCGGACATGAGCGTGTGGGTGCCGCGTGCAATTGTTAGATAACGCCTTCATTACGTTACTACAGGTTGCGCGGAGTCAGGTTAGGTGAGGCGTTGTGTTGCTTACGAGCATGATGCGTCCTGCGGCTACACGAGCGGACGTGAGGGCCTCGGGTGGCAGTGCCACCCAGGATGTGCCGGCAGGCAGGCGGGGTGCATGCCCGTCGACCACGCAGGCCGCAATCCTTGGAGCCTCCAGCTCTATGGTAGCATCTGATACGCTGCTTTGGGGCGCCATGCACCGGCTCGCGCTTGTGCAGAGGATGGACGAGACGCAGTGAAGCCCTTACAACGTCCTAGAGCTGCCTGGCGGCTGAGTATGTTTTTCAGTAGAGCAAGATACTATTTGTGCGGCGTGATGGTGAAGACCATTGAGTGCAGTCCATGCATGAGCGTTGTCAGAGCCTGACAAATTCGTCTTTCCGTTGTGAGGCCAAAGTGGCTATATTACAAGGAAGCATACTCGGCTTTTTAAAGTTTGTGGCTTGTACTCAGTCTGCCGGTCGGGAACTCGGGATGATCACAGCGCGGGCAGGGCGACAACGTCCACCAACCGTTCGGTGGCAACGGCCAACGGCAGCTTTCGCCGCGACCGCTTGGACTATCATATAGTTATTGTGACAAATGCTCTTATCAGTCGCTTAACCGTGACACGGTGATTCCTGGCCCTTTCTCAATTACTAGATTAGTATATTACTTCACGCACGCCTACTCACGCCGTCACTGAGCGTTATCTGCGTAGGTGGCTGTTTCATAGCCTTTCGTAGCCTCCTTAGGTATAGCTCCACCTTGGGCGACGCAAGGATGGCGTTGCTTCCGCTGTTCGCCGGTCCCAACGGCACACTCGACAGCCACGGCAGGTGGTGTGGAGCTTGCGAGTGCGGGCATCCCGGCAGCCAGCGCCCTGCTGCCAGCCGCTGGATGCGCGGATGCAAGGGAGGGGCGGGACTTGGTTGCGGCGGGCTGGGTGTTCCCCCCAGCGGCGGTCGACGCGTCGCCCAGTGTGGCTACACAGACCACGCGGGGCTCCTGGCGTGGTGGCCGGCCTTCAAACGCAGGCTCGCTGGAGAATCAAGGCGGATCAACTGTGTCGCACAGCGCCACAGGCAGGCACCCAGCCAGCGTCAGCGCAGTGCGGTGCAAGCAGCTGCCGCAGCAGAGGCGGCAACACGGGAGGCCCCCACGGAGGCGGCAGCCTCGGCAGCCATGGCCGCTATGATGGAGGCGCAGGCGGAAGTCGTGGCAGCAGCGCAGGCAGCAGCAGCAGATGCAGCGACAGAGCAGCTTCAGTTCGGCCTGCGGCATGGCGAGCGCCCCAACCCCACCACCACCGCGCTCCTTCGCCCGCCGGCATCCAGCCACTCCGTTGCTGCCCTGCGGGGCACCGACGGACGCCTCGTGACAGCCCCAGGCAGCCTACCCCCAGGTAATAGCATCGTACTGGCAGGACATCTGCAAAAAGCCGCCAGTGTCGCCCGATGCCCAGGCACAGGTGCTGGATGCCGTTCGCAGCCAGAACAGCCAACTCAGCTCCGAGCAGGCAGCAGCAGTGGGCGACCCCAGCATTTCGGAGGCGGAGGTATACACCGCCCTGAAAGCAACCGCGCCAGGTAAGGCGCCGGGCTGGGATGGGATTCCAGCCAACCTGTACAAAGCCTACAAAGACCAGCTCAGCCCTGTGCTAGCAGCCGTCTTCTCAGCCATAGGTGCCACTGGGCAGCTCCCAATGGGGTTCCTAGATGGCATAATCAGCGTAATCTACAAGAATCGTGGACAGCGGGTGGATCCAGGCAGCTACAGACCCATCACCCTTCTGTGCACAGACTACAGGCTCCTGGCCAAGGTGCTGGCCACGCGCCTGTGCCCAGCCATGAGCAGCATCATTGCGCCAGAGCAGACAGCGTTCCTACTGGACAGACTCATTGGCGAGAACGCGTTGTTCCTACGCCAATTACCCCACCTGCTACACCAGCAACAGCGGTCATGTGTAGTAGCGTTCCTCGATTACGCCAAGGCGTACGACACAGTTAACCGGGACTTCCTGTTTGCGGTTATGGACGCCATGGGGGCAGGGCCCGGTCTGCTGCACTGGGCCAGGACCCTTTTGACAGACACAGCAGCCTTCGCAATGGTCAACGGCCATCGCTCACAGCGGGTCCCAATCGCAGCAGGTGTGCGGCAAGGGTGCCCACGGGCGCCGCTGCTGTACCTGTTCGTGGCGCAGGCCCTACTACGATGGCTTCAGCACAACGCCGTTGGCGTGCAGCTGGACCCCGACAGCCCGCAGCTGACCACAGCGGTGCAGTACGCAGATGACACCGAGGTGCTCCTCAGCAGCCCGGCGGCAGTCCCAGCCTTCTTGCAGTGCATGGACACTTTCGCCCAGGCCTCCGGGCAGCACCTCAACCACAGCAAGGTGGAGCTCCTACCGCTCGGTACCCCAGCCCCGTCCCAACCCGCACCCCCCGCGGACGGTCCCTCCACCTCAGCAGCAGCACAGCAGCACAGCCCAGCCATGCCAGCCAACATCGGCGGCCTGCGTGTGGTGCAGCAGGCCACCGCCCTGAACCTGCCGTTTGCAGACGTCGGCCACCAGCCGCAGGTCGACTGGAAGCCGCGCGTACAGCAGGTATACGGGCGCATGAAAAAGATCCTGGCCATCGGATTCTCGGCTTTTGGCCGAGCGACAGCTGTGGCTGCCTACGGGCTACAGCTGGTCACCTGGCACATGGAACACGATGGTACGCCGTCAGCCGGTGGGTTGGGTACCCTAGAACGAAAGGCAGCAGCACTCATCGACCGGCAGCTCGGCCCTCGCAGCAAGCAGCAGCGCACGACAGGGGTACCGAAGCGCCTGCTAGTGGGGCACCCGCGGGCTGGCGGTTTTGGGGCTCTGGCCTTGCGAGAACACGTACAGGCACGGCACGCCATGTGGGCGCGCAGGCTTGCCTTGTCTGTACTGTACCCGCCAGAACGGCAGCAGCATCCATGGCTGCTGGCGGCAAACTTGTTCCTTCGGCGGTGCCACCCCGGCTTCCACCCCCTGGCGGTGTTCACGTCCACCTGCCAGGGGCCGTGGCTGGGGGTGCGGGTGCTGCCACCGGCACTGCAGCGGGTGGTGGCAGCGCTAGGCCACCTGCCGCCAGTGGAGGACATTACAGAGGAGCCCATCGCCACGGGGCCGTGGTGCTGGGCAGCCCCGCTGTGGGGCAACCCCCTCCTACCCGCCCAGGCGGCAGCAGCAGCAGCGGCGGCAGCAGCAGCAGCAGCAACAACAGCGACGGAGCCAGCGGGGGAGGCGGCGGGAGCCGCAGCAGGGGCACGGGCAAACGTGCCAGGGGCAGGAAGGGGGACGGGGCCAGGAGCAGGGGAGGGTACGGGGGGGCCTGACGGGGGACCAGCCCGGGCCGGCCTGGAACACCGGTACCCAGACCTGCTCGGGTGCCATGGGTTGCGGGACATAGGGGACGCGCTGACCCTCCATGCCCTCCTGCAGCAGCAGGAAACAGCGTGGGCACAGCTGCCGGAGGGAGAGCGCAGGACCAGGTCTGCTGTGGATCGGCAATGGCGGTAGCATACAGAGGGGCGCTTGCGGCCCCAAACCCCGGCAGCAAGGGACCTGTGTGGCTGGGGGCAAAAGCAACGCCTCCGCTCCAGACTCGCACAGCTGCTGCAGGATATTCCATCGGAGTGGAAGGAGGCGGCAGAGGCCTTCAGGAGCAGCCAGGAGCAGGACGGCGGGGTTGAGGCACCAACGGAGCGGGACGCACTGCTGGTGCTCCTCCCACGTCTGGGCTGGCAGGTGCCGGGAATGGGCAGCTTAGGCAGGATGGGACTTAGGCGCTTAACCGTTCGGCTGGCGACAGTGCTTCAGCTGACGGAGGTTGCTGCAGCCAGGAGCGAGCAGCATGCTGCCTTTGTGGAGGCAGTTCTTGAGGCGCCGCTGCACCCGCCTGCAAAGGAAGCGGGCCTGAAGCACCTGCAGGGCGCGCTCAATAGGATGTGGGGCATTCGATGGGAGAATCAGCGCAAGGAGACGTTTTGGCGGCTAACGGTTGATGGCGTCCCCTTGCTTGGTAACTCGCACATTAGGGGGCATGCGCCAGAAGTGTGCGGGTGTGGGGGTTTCGGCGGACCAGCGGACTGGGGCCAGCAACCCAGGCAGCACCATTTCTGGGACTGCCCGGTGGCTCGAGCAGTGGTGGGGAGCGTGCAGGATGGGTGGCCAGCAGGGGAGGGCATACGGAGGGAGCATGTGTGGCTGGCCAGTGCGCGTTCGGGGGTACAGCAGTGTGTGTGGGAGGTGGTGGCCCTGGCGGCCCTTGAGGCCATGGAGGTGGGAAGGCAATTCATGCACGCACGCATTCGGGAGCTGAGGGGCAGTGCCGCGGTTCCCCAGTGGCAGTCCCTGGTGTCGCAAGCCTCACGCCGGGCAGTTGCATGCATGTGGGCGCACCTGCGCGCGTTTGCAAGCCTAGGTTTGCCACGCACAGGGTGGGATGAGGTCGGCACGGCCCACCCCTGGCTTCGGGTGGTGGATGGCGGCCTCCTTTGCATCTGGCCGGAGGGCCTTAACACTTACTAACGCAAGGGCGGATACTGCCCAGGATCTAGTACACGTACTGCGCCTACCCTGCCTTGCTTGCCTGCCTGGTGTGGAGGGGTGCTTCTGTGCGGGGGGCGGTTATAGGGCACGTGTGGCCTGTGTTCGTGGGAGGCCCTTGGGGTTTCGATGGGGGAGGAGCGAAAGCAGCAACCGGGGGGCCGATACTGGCCAATTCCTCCGTATAGCTGCCTCGTATCCGGTTCCTCATGGGCAGAAGGGTGGTTGGGAACCGCGACAGGGGTGCTGCGTGTGCTCTGTGGGTGCGTCTTGTGGAGAAGCTATGTGGGGGCGGGACCAGGCTGTGGTAGGGTGAACTTGAGGCCCGCACGTCGTGGCCTGAACTCTATGGAGCTTGTCGCTCCTTTCCGTACAGCGAGAGGGGTGGGAAACCCCGTGTCCCTAATGGCCGGGACCAGCTCTGTGTTTCGAGCGGGAAAGGGGCTGGGCTCTGGAAGGGGACCAAAACTGTAAAATCATACATACATACACAGGGAGCTGCAGCACCAGGATTTCCTGGAGCGCTATTGGCTCGCTGGACCAGGGCGACTATGGAGGACTCGGCCGGCTCTTATGTCAGAGGCAGCAGGTTCCAACCTGACCAGGAGGGGCCCACAGGCCGGACACACAGCTCCAGCAGCCCGTCGAACGAACCCCTGCAGAGCTCCCCTGCTGCAGCATTCCCCTGCAGAGCCACACAGGGCAATTGACGCGCGTCCCCTGCGCACGTCCACAGCTCGTCTGGTCCCTTAGGTGGCGCATGCAGCAGCATGCAATAATGCACTAACCAGCAGCCAGGATCCCCTCGCACTGCCGCTCGCTGCCACCCACACTGGCGTTGGTGGTGCTGCTGCTGGTTCTACCCCTCCGACGTGCGTTGCCCGCTTGCCCCTGGTCCACGGGGCGTCCATCGGGGTCAGTCTGGTGCCACTTTTCCCAGGACCTCCGGGATCGCATCGGCCTGCACAGCTGCCTCGACAGCTCCAGTGTCATCTCATATAACAGTGCCGAGGCGCGGTGCCACTACGGCAGATGTGCACTGCGGCTGAAACGTGCTGTACAGGTGCTGCTGTGAAAGCGTGGGTTGTCTCAGCTCCACTTGGGCTCGAACGTGAAGCGCCTTGCATTGCACTGCGTCTTGTACTTGGCCTTGACGTCCCGCACGATGCCCTGGAACTCATTTGCCCGTCCGGCTGGTCAAACGACCGCGGACTACGGGATAACAACGGATTTGGGACGCCCAACCGAGTATCTGAACCGCCGCGTTCATTCCCTAACGGGTTTGGCGTGTGTGAGGACCGACTCGCGTGCTCTCCAACAATTGACCAGGTCCATCGTAGCCGCAAGGCCCACTGCCAGCAGCGCTGTGCATACTTGCAACAGCATCTTTGATGCTAATTGCCATCCAGCCGCCGGCTCTTTGACATCTGAGTCGAGACGCAAACCCGGGGACGATGAACCCATCGACCAACAGCTCAGCCTTTGGCACCAGCAACCAGCCCTCAGTGATGCCCTCCGCACAATGGAGTTGCAACCACGACAGCAAGTCACAGCACAGCCGCGCACAAGCGGAAATGCCACAGCGCGCATGTCGCCTACCCGCGCACCACTCGCCCTCTGCAGCACAGTTAAGCGAGATGTAGAGCATCTACTTTATAAAACAGCGTACAGAGACAGCCAAGCTGAGCTACGCCAGCGGGCCCCCGCGAGCGCCTGCAGTGTCGAGACCAGCAGCCTGGGCCTGGACGCACTAGCTGGCCCTATCAAGGTCATAGCTTGGACCGCACTAGTACTAGCCGTGGCCTCTTGGATTGAGACGGACACAGACTTGCAACAGGATGGCAGGAGGTTGATCGATGCCTGTATGCAACTGGGCTTAACGAGAGGTATCCTTACACTATCTCTGTATATGCTGCTCTCAACATGGACTATCTTGAGACGGTACACTGGCTGCACCGGGCCTGCGCGTTGGAAAGGACACCAACGATGCGCGCGCTGGGCAGTCACTATCTTCGGCGGCCTGCTGCGCCTAACACCGCAGCTAAGCACTCTATCTAAAACATGCGTAATAATAGCAGTGCGAGCGCTAGCATGGACGGGCACTGACCTCTGGCGTGGGCTGTACACGCTGGACGGGACAGACTCGTACACAGGAGCCCTGCTCAACATGGCCTGGGGAGTACTGACTATTACTCAGCTTGCCCTGCTGCCTGTGCTCATAGTTACGGCCTACAGCCATCTCCCAGCGGCACGAAGGGCACTGACCACCATACCCATTGTGAACCTGGTATTTGTTACAGTCCTCAGCTGCATGCCACTCGCAGCAGCCGTTAGCCTGCAGGGCCATCTTGCAACCGCGGTCCGCCTGCTCCTCCTCTCTGTGATTCCAGCACGATGTGGCCTCTACATCATGTCGCACCCGTGGCTGGCTCAACTGCTGATCAGGACAGCACAACTCGGGCACCGGTACCTACGCCGGACCCCACGCATCCGAACCTCTAACTGGACTCTTCTCGTAGCCGCCCACATCGCGTGCCACCAGGCATATCCAGTGCCATCCCTCCTCATGTCTATCCCTGCAGCAATTGCATGCCAGTGGGCTGCACCAGCACATCAGCATTTACTTGCTTCCCTACTAGCCTACAGCGGCGCAGCCCTAGCCACTGTGGACCTCACCACCTCGAGCGTCCTACTCGCCACTCTCCTCGCTACCACCGACATGCCGTGGCGACCACGCCCAGCTTGGTATCGCCTGCTGCCGAACACACTAGTGCCCCCCCAAGTCAAAAGCAGATCGACCACACCAATGCAGTACTACCCCGACACCCCTCTCTGGTGCACGAAGAACGACACACAACATACTGTGCAACCCACAATAAGGGACAGCCTAACAGTTGGCATCTTAACAACAACAGATACAACCCAGACGCCCGCCCCCCAAACACCAAAGCAGCGCACCAGCCCACCAGCGGCCCAGATGGTACCGGAGCGGCGCCGCCGGGGCCGTGGCACCTGTAACCCCAGCCCAAACACAAGCCCCACTGCCCATCACCTGGCCACCAGTTGGGCCCACACCAAGTACCATGTACTTTGAAAAGCAAGTCTTAGACTTCTGCCACGTGCATGCTCTCAACAACCTACTCGGAGGAGCCCTCTTCGACAGATATCATGTGCTTGAGTACTGCACAAGAGTTGAAGCTGCCCTGCACAGGGCTGGGGCCTACAACAGGCGCCGGGGCTGGAGACAACAGTTCCACCCGCAGCGTGGCAACTTCTCTACTATGATTGTCCAACACTACCTCGCCCACCACCCCACTGCCTCCGCACCCACACAGCGGAACACACGCCCCTCGCAGTGGACTTGATTGCCGTGCCCAACACCAACGACCACCGGCACCACACACGCGCCGGAGCCCTGTCCCTCCTACCCCCAGATGTGCGGGAGTTAGGATTCATCCTGCTGAAGCCTAGCCATGCAGCGGCAGTTAAACTCCACCAAGGCACCTGGTACTACCTAGACTCCCTGAACCCACGCCCCGTACCAATGCACACTGATGCAGATTGGCAACGGAACGTGTACGGCACCATACGCTACGTTAGGCTCACCACTGCACCCACGATCCTGCAAACCGACATGGCCGAGATCCCGCCCCCCTGGGCAGCAGACACCGAATTCCAGGCCCTTGCCGCACAAGGCACTGCACCCACACCGCCCCTGATTAACCTGGTCTCCCCCCGGCCCGTCCCCCACCCCCAAGGCGACCCACACCCGCAACGCACGCCCCAATACAACACCCTCGCCAGCGAGTGGTCCCCTGCCGCCCCCCACCAACACACAGGCGCACACAGCACCCACACATACCCCGCAACCCCCAAGACGCGCCCACCCGCCAACCCGACGAACACCCGCCGGCGCACACCACAAACCTCGCACGCGTAAAGCCACACACGACGACAGGCAACCTGAACCCTCCAAAAAGCCGCGCACCTTAGCCGACTTTTTCAACAGGCAACGGGCAAATATGCCCCCGCCAGACCCCCCTGCAGAGGCAACTGAGCACACCACAGTCCCGCCGACCCAGCAGGCGGCCCCCGAGACCCTAACGCCAGCAGGCCATAAATACCTCCGCGTGTTCACGCACAACGTGCGTGGCATCGAGGGCAAAAACCTGGCAGTTACTGCCAACCAACTGCTGGATAAACAACCAGACATAGCTGTCCTCACGGAAACCAAGCTGAGCCACGGCCGCACCAAAGGCACACGGGCCGTTAAGAGGGCCCTCACCCCCGCATACACCACGTTCTGCAGCACCAAGCCCGCCAAAACCGGTTGCCTGCCGAGCATACAAAGGGAAGCCGGGGTCCTGGTCGCAATCTCTACCAAGTACGGCAGCCCGGCCTTCATGCAACCCGCAATCACTCCAACCCACCTCCACGGCCACCTATGCCACGTGACCCTCGCACCACCTGGCAGCATCCCCATGCACGTCATCGGAGTCTACTTCCCGTCAGGGCAAGAGACGCCCGACCTCCAACTACGGCACGCCCTCTACACCTACTGTGAACAGACCCTACAGCAAGCAACTAAGTCTGGCCGTGCACACGTCATCATAGCGGGCGACTTTAATGCGGTGTGCCAGGCTGCCGACCGCAGCACACAAGAGCTGACTGCCTCGGACCGGCGGCACATGCAGTTCCTCACGAGCAGCAACGCCGCTCCCGTCAAGCCGTATGCAAACACGGTCGCACGGCCTGCCACTTTCTGCCAACTGCAAAGTACGGGCACTACCACCGCAGCCGCATAGATGACATCCTCCTCTGCGCGCCAGCCCACGCTAGCATCAAGCAATACCTCCGAGAGCACCCCAACGCAACCCTGCACGAGTCACCAGATTGGCTGGGCGGCTCGTACGATCACCACAGCCTAACCGCACTGATCCCTGCGGCCAGCGTACACCTATACCACGCCCTACCTGTAACCACGCAGCCAAGTGAACACCACCCGTGGCAGGACGTCATCCTACCCCTCCCGCCCGCCAAAACTGCCACGGCCCGTGCTGACATGGAAGCTCAGCTGGCAGCCGACAACGCCACCCTGGCGGACATGCTTGCACCTGCCGCGCGTGCGGTACAGAACGCAATCGACCAGCTCAACCAACAGGAGGACAAACCCGCCCTCCAAGCAGCCGCCCACATGGACGCGCTGCGCCATGTACCAGCTGTTGAATCCCTCGACCTGAATGCATGCGCAGCCAAACTCATGCAAACCCTCACATCAGCTCTCGATATCTATATAAGTCACCATGAGAAAAAGCCGCCCCAAACCGGGAAGAGGCACCTCCCCCGAAAAACCAACAAAGCTATCAAGCGCATGGCAGCCCGACTTGGAGCCGAACAGGTTAGGCTGCAACAACTGCTGCAACAGCAGCAGCAGCAGCAGCAGCAACAATATACTACACCAAGAGGCAGGAGTCCGCGACCACCCGCGCAGCCCGAGCCCACCGCCGCGGCAACAGAAGAGGCACGCGCGACATGCAAGACCCTGAAACACGAACTACACACCTACATCAGGACGCACCAACGCATGAATGCAGTTCGTTCACGCCAGACGTTCCAGCGCCGGTTCGCCAAAAGCGCCAGGTGGGGCCACAAGGCCATCTTTCACAATGGAGGGCAGGAGCGAGGCCTCCGGGCACTGCTAAACGAAAACACCGGTGAAGTGGTACACACCAGCGAGGGTATCCTCGACGCCCTGCACGGGTACTTTGCCAAACTCGCAACCCCGTGCTTCGGCCCTAAATCAACGTACCCACAAAGGGCGCGGCGGGCCTACCCCTGGAATGAGAAGGGTGCCCCCGACCCCTTCGTGCTCCGCCAAACACAACATCCGGACTCTCACGAAACCCTCCGCCTGGTAGCCGACCCCTCCAACTTTACGCAATGCGTGCAGTTCCTTGCCCGCAACAAGGCCCCTGGCCCCGACGGAATCCCCAACGAGCTCCTGCGAGCCCTCCCCGACAGCATGCTCCGCAACATACACGACCTCTTCACCATAATGTGGGCAAAAGGTGAAACACCTGAAGAGTGGACAGTCTCCGACACTGTCCTCCTCCCCAAACCTGGTGCTGAGCACAGCCTCCGCATCAAAGACAAGCGCCCCATAGCACTGGCCAACACCACGTATAAGCTATGGACCAGCCTCATCACTCTCTGCCTAACGCAAACAGCTGAGCGGAGCCATGTGTACAGCACAGCGCAGGAGGGCTTCCTCCAAGGTCGCAACACCGAAAGGCAGTTCCTCAACCTAATACACGCCATTGAGGATGCAGCCCTCTCGGGGCTCGACCTGTACGTCCTGTACGTTGACTTCTCGTCCGCGTTCAACACCATAGACCACGACAAGCTAGTACAAATCATGTGGGATCTGGGGCTCCCCAGTGACCTCATCAGGGTGGTACATGACCTCTACCGGCACGCGCGCACCCGCATCCGCACAGAGCACGGACTCACCGCAGACATCCCAATCGAACGTGGTACGATTCAGGGTGACACCCTCTCCCCAGCACTCTTCGTCCTCTTCATTGAGCCCCTCCTCCGCTGGCTGCACGCTGGCGGCCGCGGCTACCGGTACGGATGCCTGTCCACCCACGAAAACGACCAACATGCACTGAGCTCAGCTGCGTACGCCGATGACCTAGCTGTCGTCACCAGTAGCACCACCGACCTCGCCATCCAAGCCGACAAAATTGCACGGTTTTCCGAATGGGCTGGCCTCCAGGTCAACCACGGCAAATGCCGCGTCACGGGAGCCCTCTACCACACCGCCTGGGCTACCGGCAGTGGCATGAAAGGGGCAACATGCCCCTCCACCCTAAAACAACGGCTTGCCGACAAAATCAAGATTGGGGGCACAGCGGTCCCGTACCTCCCCCCAACCGAACCCTTCAAGTACCTGGGCGTGCACATTACCCTGACCCTTGACTGGCGGCCCCAGCTCCGAGCCACCCTTGATGCCCTCAAAGAGAAAACCTCACAGCTTGCTCAATCTATGGCGTCCCCGGACCAGCGGCTGCGCAGCATACAGCTCTGCCTCAAGCCTGCCATGGCCTATGCGCTCGCAGCCATGCCTTTCTCCCCAGCCGACATCCAAGTCATTGACCGTGCAGTGGCCCAGGCGGCCCGCAAGTGCTATGGCCTGAAAGGAGGCTTCCCCACACGGGCGGTCCTCCTACCAGTCAACCAGTACGGCCTTGGCGTGGGGTCTCTCCTCCCCGAGTATGTGCGCAAAGCCATCCGCGCACTCACACTGGCACTCAACGACGATGGGCGCTTAGGTGTGGTCACGGGCGCCCTCCTCCGTGCGCAATACAACTACGCGGGCAGCCTGTCCCCCCAAGCCCTCAGCCGTGAGGCCAACTTCTACAGCACCCTGAAGATGCTCTCCCTCGCCAGGGAGCATGGCCTCAGCGTTGAAGCCCCGCCTGAGCAAAAAGACTTGCTCCGCCTTAACAGCCTCCATAGCCTCCTGGCCGCGGCCCAAGCCCGCCACCAGGAGACCGAGCACAGGCTGCCTCGGAAGTGCGTGATTACGCTCGCCGAACTCGGACTGGATCTCCGCAGCCTGCGGACACAGGGTGCAGCCAGGCAGGAGGGCGTGCACCACTTGATCAACACACACGACCTGACCAGGATAAGCCCTGGGGCGACCGCCCGCCATAAGCGTGCTCTCAACCGCCTCAGCCTCTACGTGAGCACCAGCGTAGACCCCACCGTTTACACGGGCCCCATTCACAAGTATAACAAAGTGAGCCCCCTCCCTGTCCACCAGCGTGCTATTCCCCCCTCGTCCCCCTCGCGCACCTGTTTGACCAGGACACCCTGCCCCGCCCCGACCCCCAACAGCGCCTCACCAGATGGCTGGTGCCTCGCGCCCCCGGACCCAACCCCCCCGCTGCAGCCCCAGAACACCTTTCTGAGGCCCCGGCGCACCAAGAGACCGGCCCTCACGCTGTCGACATGGACAACCCCGACCCCCCTAGGTCGGAGCACCCCCGACCCACCAAAAAGCAACGTCAGGAAGCCCGCATTCACGCTAACACCCGCACAGCCATCCCTAGCACTGGGACAGCGCTTGCCAACGGGGCCTGCTGGGCCGCGGTCAAGGAACACCTACCGGCCCTACCACAAGACCGGTATAGCCACGAGCATGCCCTTGCAGTGCACACCCTGATGCTGTCTGAGGCCTTCTTGAAGGCCCTGAAAGCGGCAGTCCCTGGCCTTGGCTCACACGCTAAACCTGCCTACCTGCCAGCTGGGTTCCAGCGCCCACGCACACGTGTCAAGTCATCCTGGCAGGCAGCCCGTGCGCAGCTCTCAACCCCGGGCCACCTACCTCTGTCCTCAAGGCACGCCGACCGCAGACAGATGGCGGACCGCCTCTGTACCCTGCTCTATGACGAGTACGACGAGGCGACGCAGATTCTGACCGGCCCGGTGACAAACCAGCAACGCCCCCTGCAACAGGGTGAGAAACGAGCGGTTGGCTCCACACACGAGCGATACTATGAGGTCGCATGGCGGCCCACCACTGTCCTGGAGAGTCTGCTACCCGCCTACAAGCTGCTGGGGTATCAACCAGCACAAACACAGCCCGCTGGCACCCTGGCCCCTGAACTGGGGGGTGCCAAGCTGACCCGAGTGGAGTGGCAACCCACGTGGGAACCGGCCTCCACTGTCGCCCGTAGCTGGCCACAACTCCTCAGGGAATACGAAGCAGAGAAAACTGCCAGAGCCAGCATCCCCGCACCCCCGCCTGCCCGCGACACCCACCTCAGCGAACGCCAACGGCAGGGCATCTGGCTCCCTGCCAGTGAAGCTGATGAACTCAGCACCCGGCGCCTCCTCAGGCGCAGCACCCATATTGATGTCATCCCCTGCAACCCGGACAAGGACATTAATGTTAGCGAGTCCCACACCCGTCGGGTGCACACTATCCAAGTAGGCATCCACTCCACAGACCCACGCCTGGAACAGATGGTAGGCGTCGACAACCAAGCCCATGTCTACACGCCCGACGGCCGATGGGTAGGATCCCTGACCCACGAACGTCTACATGGCCTCCGTATGCGATACGATCAAGCCACGCAGGCCAACCCTGGGCTTGTCACTAAGTACAATCTCAGGGATGGATTCCCAGAGGCGGTGGCCCGCCTCGTACAGCGCTACCGGCAAGGCACCAAACGTGGCCCCTATACCACCACTGACGTGAGTGAGGTTAGCACGACAACCCTCTGCTCTCAGCTAATTGCCACCGCCTTTGGCCAACCGTACACGGAACGCTTTTCCTCCCCCCTCAACGCTGGACTCTTTGCTGACCGCTACTACACACCATTCGCTGAGGATGAATGCTTTGGCGCATCCTAGACGCCTTCTCCGCCCCGTTCCAAGGCATGTCCTTTGCCCACCCCAACCATGACCCCGACGCATGCCGCCACGCACTGGCGTGGGCTGCCGCCAGCGCAGACCATGAGGCTGACGACGCCCCACCCTCCATTACCCTGGTCCTCGCCCCACACCGCCCAGGGGCACGCCACCTATCGTACCTCTCCCCCAACAGGGTGCACTGCGCAGCGTACCTACCCTGCACTCACCCCTTCGTGACGATGGTTGCTGGTGATGGCACTAAGTCGCATTCACGCGGCAGCGGCGCCAATGCGTACAACCTCCTCGCGGTCACAAACACCTCTGGGGCTGCCCTGTACCACACACAGGTACTTCCCCGCCTCACCAGCGCACTCATGTCCCTCTCTAGCCGCTATGACGAGGGCTACCCAACCGCGACAGGCCCTGAAGCTGACCCGGCGAAGGATTCTCGATGGGCCCGCCGGCAGTTCAAGCGTGTGCAGCACCGCCCCACTGCCCCCCCTCCGCCCCCAACGTGGCACCGCATCGCCGGGGCCGCCGAGCCCTGCCTCGCCGACCTGCCCGAGTCATACCCCGCAACCCAAGCCCTCCGCTATGAAACAAGTACTTGCCTGTACACTGACGGTAGCAAGGTTGAAGGCGACAACGGCGCCGCGCAGCTGGGCGCCGCGGTGTACGTCGCCCATTGTGGCACTGTCAGCTGTGTAGACCCAAACGGCCTAGGCTGCACTCAAACTATCACGCGAGCAGAACTCGCTGCAATACATCGCGCCCTAGAAATGGCTGAGGAACGGGGTATGCCCAACGTACATATCCTCTCTGACTCGGCTGCTAGTCTGTACCTAATCAAGAAGTACATTGATAATGCCAAGAAACTTAGCATGAGCAAACATCGCGACCTCCTCCGCCTCATCGTTGGGCTGCTGCACCAACGCGCCGTACACGGGCGCTCCACCCACCTCCTGAAGGTGAAAGCCCACTCCGGCGTCTACGGAAACGAAGAGGCGGACCGATGGGCCACCGCTGTTTCTAAAGGGGAAATCGCCCCTGACTGCGCCTGCCCTGCGGATAATGAGCCATACGGTAAGATCTGGTGGCCGCACCAAAGCAGCACCAACCGGCAAGCCAACGACCTCAACCGAGGGATTATCTCCCTGCTGGCCGCCTCCACCTTTGGTGGGTACAGCCACAGCACCAAGAGCACGGACTGCTGGCAGGAGGCCGCCCCGGACCTGTGTCCCCGCGCCAGCAATGCAACCACCCAGAGGGGGAGTGTGCACAAACACTGGAAGCGGGTCTTCGACTACCGCTACTGGCAACTGTGGCACGCTGGCCTCGCCCACCGTTACAAAAGGCCCATGAAGGGCAGCTTCCTCAATGCTGATGGCAAGGCCATGTGCCCAATCTGTAAACAAGAGCCTGATTCGGGAGGACACATCCTGGGCGGCTGCAAAGCAGAACCATACCATAGCTGCTACATAAAGCGACACAACGAGGCTGTGCAATTGATTGGCGAGACCATCCAGCACGGACGCAACGGACATGGCTTTATGCTGATGGACGCGACCTCAGCCGCCGACATCCCAGGCTACGTGACAGGCACCCGCCTCCCACAATGGCTGCTACCCTCCGTGACGCCATCCAAGCTGGAAAAATTCCGCCCCGACATCCTTTGGATTCCCACCCTCACACCTACCCAAGCCAAGTGCCCCCGGTGGCTGGCAGCACGCATGCGGGGCGAACCCCCAGGCCACAAAGTCTACATCCTTGAGATCGGCTATACAGGCGACCTGCGCCACAAGGAGAAAATTGCGGAAAAACTAGCGCAGCACGCAGAGCTCGCCACCCTGCTGGCCGAAGCGGGATGGGAAGTGCAATACACCCGCAGGGAAGCCATCACCCTTGGGGTGGGGGGCACCATTCGCAACGACCTTGCCCCCCTTCTCCGTGAGCTCAGTGTCCCAGCCAGACGCGCCAATGCATGCTGCGACAACCTCCACCACCATGCCGTCTCCTGGCTGCACCGCATAGTCAAGATGCGCCGGCATCATGAGGCCGGTGGCCCCCGTAACCAACCCCCCCATCCCCCGTAACCCCTCAACCAACCCCCCTTACCACTCACGGTGGTAGACGCGTACAAACGCCCTACCCCCTTAACACCACGCAGGGTCATGCCCGCGTAACATTATTATTATTATCCCTGGAACTCATCAAACGTTGCCCTGCGCGCCTCCCGCCCGCGCTTTGTCTGCAGGGACGGCGGGCGGGCATGAGCAGGGAGGGGTGGAACCGTCTGCACTTTCCTGAGTGGGTGCAGCCCTTCTACTCGGTGCTTAACGGCGACAATCTGGAAGCACGCGGCGTGGACGACCGCAAACCTGTGATATGGAGGCTAGTGTATGGTTGCTACAGCCATAAGTCACGTCATGTTGTGGCTAACAGCATGAGGAGGTCGAGGCGCACACCCCAGGCTGCGACTTGCTTTGGGTGCCCCTTGCATGGAGGGTGTAGCGTGCTCGCGAACAATCTAGCACAGCATGCGCTTGCAGTCTGTGCCGCTTGGCATCAGGTAAAGGTGAGCCATGCGCAGTGGTTTGGGAGGCACGGCCTGTCAATGGCGTGGGCTCTTTTGACTTTGGGTCATGGAGTGGGATGTGCTAGTGGAGGTGGACGGGCTGCATTATGTGGAAGGCACACACCACGGCATGGACTGGGCGGAGCAGTTCCTTCGGGATCGAGCAAAGAAGGATGCAGCTATCAACGAGGGGTACCATGTGGTGCAGTGACATGCGTGGGATGAGGTGTACTGGCCCCAGGTCATGGCAAGTGCCCTGGAGGCGTCAAGGTGTTGGCGGGCCGTGTGCACCTGCCCCCATCCCTGATAGCATGCCGGTAACCCTGCAGCACAATGCATCATGTGTGTCTTAGGGTGCTCGTAGCCGAGGCCCCTGGTGCCGTTGAGGGGCTTGAGTAGGATGCCCCCCATCTTGCCGTTGGCCGCGGAGGCGTACTTGATGACCACCACCTCGGACATGATGCGTGGGTCCTCAATGACGATGGAGGTAGGCGTGTCGTCAGTGACTGTCCACACGTGGTGCCGCACGGGGCCGATGTACGGTAGACGGTCTTCTCGTCAATAAAGATATGGATCTTGGCGCGGTTGGTGAGCCAGTCGCCATGGTAGTGCTCTGAGTCAGGGGGTGGGGGTATGGGCACCTCGCCGATGCCTTGCCCTAACCTGACGCCCTTGGCCCTCCGTTTGATGCATGCCCGTAGCCATCGGGCGCACTGGTCCACGCGCTTGTTAGGTCAGGGTAGGTTTTTACAGGCCTGTCCAGCTCCTGCCGCGTGAGCTTGTTAGGTTAGGTTAGGTTATTACAGGGGACCTCTTCGGTCGGGGAGCTTGTTTGGTTTGGTTTGGTTTTACACGGGGGACCCCTTCGGTCGGGGTGTCGTACCACATGCACCCACCACCCCAAGAGGGCAACGGGACAAATTTGCTCTCCATGCATGCTGGGGGACCCCTTCCGGTGGGGCCCACGTTTCCTGGGCCACCACCCCGACTCCTGAGTGGCTTAAGCCACAGCTTCCCTCCACCGGTATTGATGCCGGCTAGGGCTCACGACCCACCTGCCCGGGATTTGACCGCCATCCCGTCAGGGCCATACGACAGCCCTCCCAAAGCAAAAAGGCTTGTGCTTGTTGTAACACGGGCTATTCCAGCTCTCTGGCATCTAGTGCACAAACCTCATGTTTCATCTGGTGCGATGATTGCTAGGAGGACCGAAGTGCATGCCAGAGCACGTCAGGTCCCGGGAAAATTCCCGGAATGCTCCTCCAAGAGGTCTGGGCCTTCTACTCCCTGAAGGTGGATGCCCGTGAGCAGCGGCAGTTCCATAGACGGGCATAACTGAATCTCCCTTGCTGACACGAGGGACATACCCACGACCCATATGTATGTATGGTTTTAGAGTTTTGGTCCCCTTCCAAAGCCCAGCCCCTTTCCCGCTCGAAACACAGAGCTGGTCCCGGCCATTAGGGACACGGGGTTTCCCACCCCTCTCGCTGTACGGAAAGGAGCGACAAGCTCCATAGAGTTCAGGCCACGACGTGCGGGCCTCAAGTTCACCCTACCACAGCCTGGTCCCGCCCCCACATAGCCTCTCCACCAGACGCACCCACAGAGCACACGCAGCACCCCTGTCGCGGTTCCCAACCACCCTTCTGCCCAGGAGGAACCGGATACGAGGCAGCTGTACGGAGGAATTGGCCAGTATCGGCCCCCCGGTTGCTGCTTTCGCTCCTCCCCCATCGAAACCCCAAGGGCCTCCTACGAACACAGGCCACACGTGCCCTATAACCGCCCCCCGCACAGAAGCACCCCTCCACACCAGGCAGGCAAGCAAGGCAGGGTAGGCGCAGTACGTGTACTAGATCCTGGGCAGTATCCGCCCTTGCGTTAGTAAGTGTTAAGGGCCTCCGGCCAGGTGCAAAGGAGGCCGCCGTCCACCACCCGAAGCCAGGGGTGGGCCGTGCCGACCTCATCCCATCCTGTGTGTGGCAAACCTAGGCTTGCAAACCCGCGCAGGTGCGCTGAAGAAATGCACGCATTATGGACTTCTGCGTCGAGACAGAGGGGTTGAAGGGGTAAGCAGGTGCGTGCGCATTGGGCACTTTTGCAGCTCGTATCAGGGCGCTCACTGCCAAGGACCTTGGCCACTGCATTCCTTTCCACAACCATCAATGTACCAAAGGAAGCCAGACCCGGCTAACACTCCTGCAGCCTGTGGCGCCAAGCAAGTGTGACACCCGTCTCGTATGCCGCGCTGCCCACGCATGCCCAGCGCGCGCCCTGAGGTCTATGCCACCAGGGAGGGTCACATGCGTCTTGGGCTCGCCGTACGTCATCGTACGTGAGGGCAGACGGCACACAACAACACAATCTGTAACAACTGTAGCTCACATATTGTGTAACAGTGTAACATATATAGCAAGGTATAGCACAGTAACATACAGCAGAACACAAAGCACCATGATGAGCATCAAACAACGTTCCCCTGCGCAAACGCGAAACTTAGGGAGTCCAAAAGGACTTGGTTTTCGCTCAGTAAAGGACTGCAACACCCTCATGGACAGTTACACGGACTACACATTCCACCACGGGCGCTCAACAAATGCCCAGCTGTGCAACCGCCGCCGTGGCCTCCACTCTCTGCATGATATCCCTGTCGATGCCGAGCAGTGGCCACCGCTGCCTTCTGATGGCGTCACGGAAAAGTTCCTTCGCGGGTGCTCCCTGCAGCTGGCTGGGCTCCAGTATCCGATGCTGCTGACAGATCACGCGCAATGGAAGTACCTCCTCGTCTATGGGATCTTAAGCACGATCGCTCAACTGCAGGTGTGGTATCCAGAGGGTTACGCACGCAGCAGGGTTACGAACACACCGTTACTGTTTATCACGCTTCCCCTCGCTCTCATTCTCCACAAATTTATTAAATGCAGGCAGCAGGAGCCCAGGAGATATGCATCCACGCCGGCGGACCTGGGGTTGACGAGGACTTCGAGGCCATGGCGGAGGGGAACGGAAGCGAGCGGGGCCAGCAGCAGCAGCAGCAAGAGGAGGAAGAGGAGGAGGAGGAGGAGGAGGGCCACGAGGAACTATTCTCGGGAACGGCAAACTCAGGTGCGGGACGGCAAGCTCTGGGCAGGCATACAGTTTCATGGTGCATTGATCCGATTCATACTGTCTCGCTCTGCCCTTGCGTGTTGCCTCGTGCAACGTGTGTGGCCTTGGAGTTTGTCAGGATGCGGTGCACCCCCGCTTGCTTGCTCACCTCCGCGTCTGGGCCCGTGAGGGCCTGGACGTGGTGTGTGTACAGGAGACCCACGTCACCGCTGAGCGTCTCCCTACCTTCCAGACCCAGCTGCAGCAGGCGTGCCGGGCACTTCATCTGGGCAGGTGGTCTGCCTGGTTCGCCCCCGCTGCCTCCTCCCGATCTTGCGGCGTGGCCATCTTCGTCCGCACGGCCCTCCTCACCTCTGGAGCGCTGTCCTTGCGAGCAGGATGGCCGCCTCATATCCGCCGCTGTCCAGTGGTGCGGCCGTCGCTTCTTCCTCGTCTGCGCCTACCTCCATCTGCTGACCCGCCTGGCCAGCGGGCCTTCATCCAGGCCCGGCTGGCGCCCCTCGCTGCGCGACCCGGGATGCACGTCTGGGCTGCGGATTTCAACTTTGTGGTGGACCCAGCCCTCGACTGCATGCTTGGCGGTGGCCGGGACGCCGATGTGTCCACGGCGGCTACCTTCTCGGCGTCATGCCCGCAACTGCAGGACGCTGTCCGTGTCTTGCACCCCGTCCGCCGGAGCTTCACCTTCTTCAGCGCCGGCAACGCGTCACGGCTGGACCGCATCGTGGTGTCTGCCTCCGACCTTGCGTTGGTGCAGCACTGCGCAGTCCGGCCTGCCTCCCCCAGCGACCACCGGATGGTTGTGTTGCGGATTGCGTCCGGCTCTGCTACGCGCCAGCCTGGGCCTGGGCTGCCCCGCGCCCGCCTGCAATTCTTGGACTGCCCCGATCTTTGCGAAGACATGCTGGCGTGGCTGGAGCAGTCAGCGGATGGCGCCCCGGACACGCCAGCTGCCCTCCTCGCTTGGTGGCCTGCCTTCAAGCGCTCCCTTGTTGCCCGCGCCAACCAGCTCAGCCGTGCTGCCCGTGACCGGGTAATCCGCGCTGCGTACGCCGAGGCGGACGCGCTGCAGGAGGCTGCAGCGGCCTTCGCGGAGGTGGAGCAAGGCGTACCCGGAGCAGCTGCGCGTGCTGTCAGCGCCCGCTCCCGTGCCGCCGCTGCTGCTGTGCAGGCGTCCCAGCCCATGGCCCGCCGTACCCGGCACACGTGGCTCCGAACAGGCGAGCGCCCCTCCCCTGTGCTCACATCTCTCATCCGTCCCCCAGCTGCCTGCCGCCACACCGCAGCCCTACGACGCCCGGATGGCAGCCTCTCCTCCGACCCGGCAACTATGGCGCCAACCGTGGCGGACTATTGGCGTGCGGTCTGTGCTCGGCAGCAACCCGACATGGGCGCCCGGGAGGCGGTGCTGGATGCCCTGCGTGCTGCCGCCCGGCGCTGCCCCGAAGCTGCTGTTGCCGCGCTTGGGGCGGCGGCCGTGTCGGACGCCGAGGTGGCAGCGGCCCTCAGCGCAGCGCCTCCGGGGCGTGCGCCAGGCCCGGACGGCATTCCCGTGGAGCTCTACGCCGCCTTCCCCTCCGTGTTCGGCCCCTTGCTATCCTCCGTCTTTTCAGCCATTGGCACCGCTGCCTCGGTCCCGGCCGTCTTCCTTGACGGCGTCATCTCCTCCTTCCCTAAGCCTGGTGCGGCTGACCCTGCCGCTGCAGCCAGCTATCGTCCTATCACCCTGACAGACACGGACTACCGCACCCTCGCCCGCGTGTTGGCGCGTCGCCTGTCAGCGGCCTTTGGCGTCGTCATTGACCCGGAGCAGACAGCCTTCCTGCAGCTGCGGCGCATTGCAGACAACATCCTGTTACTGCAGTTGCTGCCGGAGCTGCTGCGGCGCCAGGGCAGCGCTGGCGTTGCGCTCTTCCTCGACTTCTACAAGGCCTACGACACCCTGGACCGGGAGTTCCTGCTCTCGTGCTTGGCGGCACTGGGCGTGGGCGACGGCTTCCTTGCGTGGGTGCGACGCCTCCTGTCTGGCACCCGTTCGGCCGCCCTGGTTAACGGCTGCCTATCCGGCTGGGTGCCCATTGACGCGGGGGTCCGCCAGGGCTGCCCCCTTGCGCCGTTACTCTACCTGGCGGTGGCGCAGGCCCTCCTGTCGTGGCTTCGGGTCCAGGGGTTTGGGGTGTCGGTGCCTGAGCTCCAGCGCCTTGTGGCCACCCAGTATGCGGATGATTGCTCGGCCTTCCTGACGGACGTGGGCGCCATCCCCCGCTTCCTGTCAGCCATGGACACCTTCCACCGTGCTTCCGGACAGCGCCTCAACCTTGACAAGGTGGTGGTGCTCCTGCTGGGAGGCCCGGTCGCAGCTCCTGCGCCCCGTGGGACGCGTACACGGGCAGCCGGGGCTGGCAGCGGCGGGGATAGCGGCGGCGGCGGCGGCGCGGGCAGCAGCAGGAGCCGTGCCGGGGCAGCCGGCGGGGGTACCAGCGGTGGTAGCGGCGGCGGCAGCGGCGGGGACGGCGGCGGGGGCAACGGCGATGGCAGTGGTAGGGGCAGCGACGGGGGCCCTGGCGGGAGCGGCAGCGCAGCTGCCGGCGGCAGTGGCAGTGCCAGCGGCAGTGCTGGCCACGCTACTGTGGCGGGCCTCCGGGTGGTGGCCTCTGCTAAGACGCTGGGCGTGCGCTTCCGCGACCGGCCTGCCTTGGTACCAACGGAGGACGCGGTGTCCTTGACCGCTGTCGACGCCTGCCTGGGCCGCGTGGCCGGACTGTGCCTGTCCGCATTCGGACGGGCTTTTGCGGCGTCGGGGTACGCCCTCTCCAAAGTCCTGTACCATTACGAGTTCATGGGCCTGCCCCCCTCACCGCAGCTGGACGGCCTACGCAGCCGAACAGCTGCCCTGGTGGATCGCGCCCTGTCGCCGGCAGCCTACGCTGCCAACCCCCGCGCCCGGTTGGGGTGGGGCACAGCGTCATGCCCCTTCACCCTGCCTTTGGCGGGTTCGGCCTGCTCCCGCTGGCAGAACATGTCCAGGCGCGCCATGCGGCGCTGGCTGTGCGCTTCCTCGCGAGGGCGTGCGGGGCGCCTGCCCCGTACACCCCCCTGTGGCCTGCCGCTGCGCTGGCCATCCTCCGCAGCCTCCACCCAGCCGCCCATCCGCTTTGCCTTCTGACAGCACGGCGACCCGGCGCCCCGACGGTCCTGGGCCAGCCCATCCCCGGTGCCTGTCCGGCCCTGCAACGCCTGGTGGGTGCCTTGCGCGCCTTGCCCTGCGTCACCTCCCAGGGCCTCGAACCCGGGCCCTGGTGCCTGCACGCTCCCCTGTGGGGCAACCCTCTCCTGCTGGCGCAGGCGGGGGACAGCGGCCTGGAGGCGGACTTTCCGGAGCTGGCTTCCGTGGAGTCGCTGCTCACCGTCGGAGACGCAGTACGGGCTTACCAAGCCCTCGCCTTTGCGCGGCGGCAGCTGGCTTCCCTTGCCCCGGGGGCCCAGCTGTCGCAGGCGGAGTCTACTCAGCTAAGCAGGGTTTATGGTCATCGTGTCGTGCGTAGCCTTTGGCGGACTGTCCCGCGGCAGCTGCATCCAAGTCTCCGGTCGTGTGCCTGGGCCTTGCGGCAGGTGGACGCGTTGTGGGCTAGGCTGCCTCCGCCATGGGTTGTAGCTGCTCTGCGTGCATTGACCGCGAACGACGCCCCGCCTCCCCGGGCAGTGTGGCTGCACGTGCTGCAACATCTAGGTTGGCGTACTGCTGGTGTGTTTGTTCCGGTTCTTACCCTCACGGTTAAGACCGCAACTCTGTTGCAACTTGTACCTGCCTTTGACGCCATGCGTGAGAAACACGAAGCATGTGTGCGCGAGGCATGGCCTACTGTCGATGTCACTGTGGGCCGGAGTCTCTTATTGCGTACTTTGGAGCGCCTTTGGAAACTGCGTTGGCAGAACCGCCATAAGGAGCCGTATTGGCGGCTTGTGCAGGGTGGCTTTGCTGGCTTTTCACTGCATATGTCGCAGTTGGCTCGGGACCCTGGGCGTGCGCCACAGTGTCCGTGTGGTGCCCGTATGTCCCGTGGGCCCCGTTTGCATCATTTCTGGGACTGCCCTGTTGCGTCTAACCTGCGCTCTCATTTGCATGAGGTCCTTAGTGTGCCGTTACTGCCTCACCACGTGTGGCTGGTGGTTTGTCCGTGTGACGATGTCCTGCAACCTGTGTGGGATGTGGTCTGCCTTGCTTGTATTGCGGCCCTTGAACTGGGTCGCCAGCGCCTTTACCAGTCCCGTGAAGGTACATGTGTTGCGCGTGCCACTCTGACTCGTATCTCAATTGAGGTGGTAGCTGAGTTCTGGGCTCGCCTGCAGTCCTTTGCTGCCCTTGGTATTGCCCCTCGGGGCTGGAACGCGGTGCCTGCCTCACACGCCTTCCTTGCCTCTGGTCAGGGGGGTCGTGTGGTGGTGCGTGGCCCGCCTGATGTTGACTCTCCGCCTGCCTCACCTGTCCGTTGATGGCCGTGTCTTTTTTCATGCCTGCCCATGCCAGGTCCGTCTAGTGAGGGGGTGTATTGCCGTGTGGCCCTTCCAGTGATCTAGGTCGGTGCGAAGAGGAGTCCTTGCGTGGGTAAGGGGCTCCCCCGAGAGGCGGGGATGTACTGCCCCATAGGTCTTTAGGTGTTCATGGACTCTCATGCTTCACCCTGGCCCCTCTTGTAACATCTGCTTCTCACTCTGCTTACTGACAGCGCGGTGAATTTAAGCACAAGCGCTTGAACTACCTGGTACCTGCTTTCACCAGGACTGAAGGAGTTCGTCGTCCTGCGGAGCAAGGAACCACGTGCCAACCGCTGGGCACCGGAGTGCCAGAACCTCGAGGCCTGCTATGATATGGGCTTCAAGGCGGCAATGCTGGTGGAGGTTACGGCCGTCCTTGGCAACTACGACTGGTACCGGCCCCTCGCATGCGCTATTGAGCTGGCGCGGCATAACAAGGAGCCCAGCACCAGTAAGTCTGTGTCCTTGGCCCTACTGTACTTGATAGTAGCAGCTTCCAATTGCAAGTCAACTTTTGGCCTCTTTGCCAACGCTTTGGGGCGCTGCAGCCGATGTGAAGGCTGTATAAAGGAAAGCAAGGAGCGTTCGCCTACAAGTCTAAAGCCCTGACTCCTGCTGCTTGCGGTCTGCTGTGTGCAGTTGTCTGGGTTATAATGACGGACCTAGAGAAGTGGCGCTTCCTGCGGGTAGAGCTGGTGGAGAAGTCCGTGTACCTGTCACGCCCCTGCGACAACATGGACTATCTTACCCTTCCATGCGATCAGGGGCAATCCAACCAAGGCATAGGGACTGTAAGTACCTGTATTACCAATGCGACTGAGTTTTCTGCCTCTCTGCCTACTCTTTGACGCTTTTGGCTGCAGCGTGTGGTTTGGCTGCAGCACGTCCTATGGCGGTCCTTGTGGGTTGGCTTCATCACCTGTGATCTTTGGCCTGCAATGGTGCTAAGCACCTGTTGGTTGGATGTGCCTCTACAGTGACCTGGCTTCCACTGCCTTCACTCCACTGATTAGCCATGCGCCTCTGATTGTGTGCAGCTATTGGCTGCGCTGTACAACATCATGTTCCCGACGGGCAACCCGGAGAACATGGCCGCCGAGCAGCAGAAAGCGAAGGAGGTGCTCCGGGCCAACTGCAAGAAGTGGGTTCAGGGCGAGATGGCGCAGTACCGTCTCACCAAGGTTGAGCTGCGCGCGCGGCAGAAGCTGAAGGTGCGGCAGCAGTTCAAGACGCGGCAGGGGCTCAGGGGGCGGCAGGGGCTCAAGAAGCAGCAGGGGTCCAGGGTGCGGCAGGGACTCAGCATGCAGCGTGGGTGCAAGGCGCGGCGGGCGCTCAAGGTACAGTAGGGGTTCAGGTAGGAGAGGCGGGTGGGAGGTGCGTACCAGTACTGTCGAGCAGGTTTTTGGGTCTGTCAGGTGGTGGTGTCGAACACTGTGAAACACCCGCACCGGCATCAGTGTCCTGCATGACCGTTGTAAAGGAGTTTGGGGCCCGGGTATGGTGACAGCCGACAATGCCCCTGGAGACGCCCCACTATCGCTGTGGCTGTGTAGGCTGCAGGGAAGAGGAGTACCACGGAACACCGCACAGCGTGCCAAACAGCCGCTGCAGCACTTTGTAGCTGAATGAGGCCAGGGATGCAGGTGATATGAACGTATGTGTGCCACCTAGGGCCGCATTGTTGATGTCGCATGTGAAGTTGCATGGGTGCAGGGAGAGCCAGTGTTCCGGTCTTATTTGGCGGAAAGTTCCCACTGTTCATAATTTCCGAGCCGTTGGGTCTGGAAATCCTGACAATCGTACATTTTCCAGGATTTCTGGGCCAAGCCTGGGGGCAAAACCTCTTGAAAATCCTGATTCGGTCAGAATTCTGCCTCGAATAATCCTGGCACGCAGCCCAAATGGCCACCAAAATCATGATAATCCTGAAGACCGGGACACTGGGGAGAGCGGTGGAGGCAAGGGTAGAGGCGAGATGCCGGAGGGGACGCAGGATTGCATGTGTGCGTTGTATGGAAGCACGGAGTGCCTGCAATTGGTGCAGCGAAAGAGCGTCTGGGTGCACACTAGCAGCCTAACTGCACGCAGCGCGCACTTGTGCGTGCATGGACCCACATCCCGGTATGAGCGGAACTGTGCTGCTGCATCTGCTGCTGACGAGTCGCACACTGTGCACCCAGTCTGAAGGCGCTTGCGGGCTTTTGCCACAGGCTCAGGCCCCGTGAGTGTGAATGTTCATGGGCTGTCTGCCTGCCCTCCCTGGCGACCCTCAATGCCGTGTCAAGCCCCAAGGGCCCTCATGGTCGTGCGAGCACCAGGATGTTGGACGGTGTCGTGGTGCACTGCCATGGCGGTTGTGGGTTACTATAACACACAGCGTAGGTTCGGCCTGTAACAATGCCTTGCAGATTGATGCAGTACGTACTTGGCTTTGTTTCCAAGCACGCGGACGCATGCGCATCCAGCTGAGGACGCCAGTAACCCTTGCAATAGCACCCCCTGGGATGTATGACCTGTGGTCACTCAGGTATGGAGTAGGACTACAGGTGGTGGCCTGTATCACACAGCTCTCCCTGGCGGTGGTGGAAGCTGGAAATATGTCTCTGCAAGCTCTGCCCGCCAGACTTCGTGTCCGTCGCCAGGATGGTCAGTTCCACAACGCTTCACCCCGAAACCCGGCCGATGGGCGCGGACAATGTAGGTTGCTGTCTCGGCACACAGCCTTGCTCTTGTATTGTCAGCCAGCATTTGTGTACAACAAGTTCTGCTTATCAAAGCAATCTTCAAGCGGGCGCCTGCCTAGCAAGAATTCACCCTGCCGGGGCACGCTTTGCTTAGTCGCCGCAACGCTAATAGCTGATGCGAATTACTGCTGATGCTGGACAAGTACAGAAACAAGCGTGTCCTGATGGTCGGGAGCTTTTGCTTGTGACCTGGGCCTCGCACACACGCCTGAGGCTGAGCTCCGTGTTGAACCATGGCATTAGGCTCGGCGAGGTGCACAGCCGCCTATAACTGTGTTTGCTCTGTCGACTTCGTGGTTCGGGACCATCGACTACATCGTGAGTCACTGCGCGTGCATACGCGTGCGGCCACTCTCCTAGCCATGCACGACTGCCTCGTGTTGCTACTGCCACTGGACGCTCAAGTTGGAGTTCGCTGGAACAGGTGTTGAGAACGGCTGAAAGGGCACACCGCTTGTGCCATTCTCCTCACACCCTCTCCTTGGCAAGCAACGCCCCTCCAGAATGCTTCACCTCGCCGTCCCCTTACAGGAACCACGCCGAGCGGCTGCCATGCCCCCTTGCGCCCGGCCTTACAACCCTACTAATAACAAGATCTTCTCCCTTCCCCGGACCCTTCACCTCCTGCCCAGGTGGAGGCCACGGGCGGCCTGCTGCTGGCCGCCTTCTCCGACCCCCTGCACGCGCTGGCCGCCCGCCTGGCCGCCGTGGCCGCCCTGCCCGCCCTGGACTGGCCGCCCACGCTGCTGGAGCATCCCCTGTGCGAGGAGTTCGCGGTGGCACGGCCCGACGACCGGGGCCACTGCGTGCGTGAGGTGCTGTTCCGCGGCCTGTGCGTCACGAGCAGCGTGGACGTGGGCCACGTGCACGCGGCGGTCAACGGCGCCACGGGGCGCATGTCATACAGGGGACGCGTGATGAACCGCGCAGTGCGTGTGGTGGGCCTGGCGTCCACAGGGCAGGTGGGGTAGTGTGCAGGCGTGCGATTGGGAGGAAGTGCTCCAGGTGGCTGGCGGGACATTGGCGGGACACGGTGGAAGGGGTAGGATTGTGTTTCTGTCTGTTAGCATGCCGGCGGCTGAGGGCCTACACTGTGCATGCACCTTCCCTGTTGCGTTGTCATGGAGGTGTGGGACGTCTGGCGCCATGCCACAGGCGCATATACGCGACTGGCACGACCTTGCCATGGCGGCATCACGCATGTACCCGGCGGGCACGACCTTACCATGCATCCTTGGCTGTGTTTGCCATTGTCCCTTATGCCGTGTTCCGCAGGTGCTGTGCTACCAGGACATGTGGCAATCGCGGTGCAGGAGCTGCCCACGCCGCTGACAGCCCTCAGCATGGGGCCTGTGGCCCTCAAGGTGGGACCACGAGTGTGTGATGCCAGCTGCAACCTCTCTATTTAGGTTGTATGCTGGCTGGATGTGTCAGTCCATGCGCCAGCGCTGTGCAGTCGACAGCCGACCGTGTCAGACATACCGTGTGCCGTACCCAAGGACCCTTGGAAGTCAACTTAATGTTACTGACTTCGTGTGTTGCAGGGCATACCCGACCCCGTGGAGCTGCTTGTGGTCCGCTACGAGTCCACCGGCGTCTCTGGCGGTGACGGGCGGCTGTGCAGCACCACTGGCTATGCGAGCTTCGTGCTGTCCTCCCACGCACACATGCCCTCCGTGCGAATGGAGAGGCTGCTGATGGCGAGCCCTTCAGCGTCGGCTAACACGCTGGCAGTGCAGGCAGCAGCAGCAGCAGCAGCAGCAGCAGCAGCTCTAAGAAAGGCTGTGCGCTGTAACACACCTGGACGTAGGGGTCGGAGGCGCTTCTGGGGAAGCGCAAAAAAAAGGGCGAGGCCTGGTACGGGGGCCGGTGCTAAGTACGGGCCCAGATGAATGGCACACCCGCACACATGGGGTCCCTGGCTGTTTTGCGGCCTGTTGTAGTACACTCAGCATTGGAGGTTCATGTGCCTCCTCCAGGGCCCTCCCTGGCCTACTCCTGCAATGCCGCTTCCTCCCTTGCTTTCCTTGCCTGGTGAGCAATCCCACGGTACATATGAACTTCCAGGTCTGGTTTTGTAAGTTGACCGGCCAGACCTGGCCGGCCCAGACCGGCACTGCTCAGGGAAGCGCCTCGGCTGTGCGCCAGAGAGGCAAATGGCTTTTAGTTCCTATTCTATATCTCCAAACAGCTTGCATTTTGACACTGGTGGATGGATATCGCGGGCAGCGCCTTCAATCATGAGACATGCTTGCGGGCCATAGCACGCGGCCAAACTGACTCAATGAAAGGGTTTGCGCTATGATATCATTGATGTTGCTTTATATTTGCGGAGTGTAGCTGACAGCCATTAAGCTTGGTCAACGCCCTGTCCCCGCGGGCGCGCACCCGACCGATTCCAACTTTCGCATGCGATTTTTGCCGGGAATTCTGCCAAAGAGAAGTTATAGAGTTAACATTCTACTTTCCAGACAAATTACGAGCAGGCCGAAAGCTTTTGGTCGGCAGGCGACACACTCACACACTGACAGCGGTCACAGCGATGGAAAAGGGCCGTGTTAAGCTGCGGGCAGCACGGAAGCCGAGGCGGGGGGCTGCAGCTGCTGGCGAGCAGGAGGGGGACGTGCTGCAGCAGGCGGGCATCAAGGCAGTGGCCACCTTTTGGGAGGCCCTGCGCTCGTTTGCCGCACTGGGGGTCCCCAAGCACGGGTGGCAGGAGGTGGGGCCCAACCACCCAATCCTGTCGGTGGTGGACGGGCGAGTGGTATGCGCCGCGCCGCTGGCCGTGGGGCAAGAGCTTGTGGCCGGGGAAGCCGCGGTAGGCGGCGCAGACGGGCCCGCGGCGGTGGAGCTGGAGGCTATGCCGCCCATGGCGGCTGCTGCACAGGGCTGAAAGGGCCAAGCGGCACGCTCTGGGCTCTGGCTGGATACGTGGCCAAGTAGCCAAAGGAGGGGAGCAGAGTGGCAGGGATGACGAGCCGCGAGGGGCTAGGGGCGGCGGGTAGGGGCTTTCTGCTCTAGGTGGGGGGTTAGCGAGCTAGGGCACCGGCCCAGCTCGGGGTTGGGGTGCATGAGCATCTCGCATGAGGGTGGCGCTGCGCCTTCGGCTGGCGGTACCGCCAGCAGAAGAACAGTGTAGACGCCTTCCCAGGTACTGGCTGGCTAGACCAGCATGTGTGTAGCCAGGCGGTAGCCTTGGCGGTCGCGTGGGCGTGTGGCCGTTGGCTTCGCGGTCTGTGCTTGCGCTCCCTGCGCTGTTGGGACAGCGCGTGGCGCGGGGTGTTTTTGCGCTTTTGTCTCGCCCTAAGGGGTGGGGGCTCGTTTGGAGTGTGGGCCGCGGGTACGTTGCAGGAGCTGTTGGTTTGTGGGCGTGAGAGGCTGCCTAGGGCAACCCAGGGGAGCGTCCCCGAGGGCCACCTAGGCTTGTGCCGGCGTTTTTGGGCCGTCTCTCTGCTTGCTCGGTGGAGTGCTGCGAGTCGGAGGGGTGTGGCCTGCTGGGCGTGCGTGCTTGTGCTCTTTTCGGGCTTTGGGCTCTCTGGTGGGGGGTGGGGGGTACCGGGTTGGGGGTGCAGGGTGGGTACTGCTGCTCGGCAGCTGGCTGCGGCGCGATTCCGGGGTCTGGGCTGGGGGAGCAGGGGCTCGTGGGTTAGGGGCGCTGGGTGGGGGCTCTTTGCCTGGGGGGGCCGTCGGGCTTGCTGTTCGCGTGGCGCCGCTAATGTGCTTTTGACCCCGGCAGGGGGTCGGGCGGCTTGCCTGGGCCTAGGGCGTTTCCTGCGTGGCTGTCCGTTTCCTTGTATGTTCTTGCTCCGTCCAGGCTTGGGCCCTGGGTGCGGCGCGCTGGTGTGTGCGTGTGGCCTCGCCTGTGCCGTCTTTCGGGTGGCTCTTCGCCCTTGCGAGGAGGGTGTGCCTAGGGGGCGTGCCCTTATTTTGGGGGCCGCTCGCTTGCCTTGAGGTCCCTTGCAGGGCCTCCGTGCTGTGAGCCGGCCAGTGTTCCGGTCTTCTTCAGTACAAAATCCTAAGCGCTTACAATTTTGGGCCCTCCGTCCCAAAAATTGTCTCAGTACTGCTTACAATTTTGGCGGTAAAAATTGTAAGCCAGAATTTTTTTCCTGGGGGGGGCAAGCCCCCCAGACCCCCCAATGTTACACGCATCGAAGCAGCAAATTGACCCCAAACTCGTTTCCGTGCTTCCCTGACGCCCACACGGTTTCCTCGCGCTTTACGCGTACCTCAAATCCTCGTACGCAAAGCCCTGCCCCAAGACGCCAGGCCAGTAGTAGGCCTCCAGCAGCATCAATATCTCAGGAAGCGTAGGTGCCTGCCTGCACCGCCCCCTCTCATGCATCACAGCGTCTGTCCACTGACCAAGCAACAGGGTCTAAAGCTGTGGTTTGGCAGCAAGCGCCGTAACTCACAACACCGCCATCCACTGCTAGCTGTAAATCGCGTAACTTCCATGTACGATGCATACCCATCGCCCACGACAGCCTGTACACTGCATGCACCGGCATACTCAAATGCTTGGCAATCCATATGAACTCCTTCGTATATCCCCACCAAGGCGTGTACTGGGTCCTGCCCCACCATCGCCGAGCCGGTGACAGCAAAGGTCGTCGCGTCCCCCGGAGCTGCTTACAATTATGGCCCCGGGCTTTCCGAAATTGTCGAAGTACTGCTGACAATTTTGGCTGGAAATTGTAAGGAAATTCTAAATTCCCTTACAATTTTGGCCTAAAAAATTCTAAAATCCGGCCTCGCCGGCCGGAAAATTCGTAATATTGTCGAAGACCGGAACACTGGAGCCGGCTCTGCGGAGCGGCGTAGCAGTGTAACAACCGTACGACACTGACACACTGACACACTGACACACTGACAGGGGTGATCCTGGGGGGCTCCGCCCCCCGAAGCGGGGGCCTCGCCCAAAAAACCCTGTCCACGTGTCCTCATCGCCGATATGGAACCATGGGTCACTGCAACACACAAACTAGAAGACACTCCGCTCACAGCAGCACATAGCAACAAGCTGTTACAAATCCAACTAAAAGCAGCATATATTTTTCAACCGCAACAATTTCAGCAAAAACAAAGACACTGGAACTGGTCAGTTCTGGCGCCTATCGAACGCCGCCCCTCCTGCAACCCAGGAACATAAGCCCTTTATTTGGTATCCCTTTGAGAAGACTCTCTGCACATAATTTTTTAAAAATTACTCAACCTCGGAAAGCTCAACATGCAGCAACAGAGCATGAGCACATACCCCCGACGAGCAACGCCACATATTCTCCTAGCTCAAAAAAGCGTGTCGCACCCCCTCAGCGACACGCCGACACCCCCGCCACTCGCCGCTCTCGCCAACAAGCCCTCTCCCTCACCGCTGACAACCCTGCAAACGCCCGTAGGTCACTACCTTGCATACGTAAACCTCACCTAGGTTTCAAACTTTGGCCGCTCGCCAAGCCGCCAAGGACCATGCTAGGCAGATCGCTCCACCGCACCACAGCAGCTTTAACTGTCCTTCCTTGCCCTCATAAGGCGGCCTCCTACGTCATAGTCTGAATGTGTTACCAATGTCCCAACCTCAGGCCCAAGCTTCCGCATCGGCAACCGAACATCCCCTCACGCTTCTGCGACGTCCTTCCTGTTTAAGGCCAAGGCTCACGTAAGTACCACTTCTATGGTACAAGACGAAGCTCATACTGCAATACAAAGCGCGAGCACAGCTGCCTCGCAAACCTCGTAGCTCGTGACCATGCAACCACTGCCATGCGACCACTTGCCCGTTTCCCGGTCATGCAAATGAGCAAAAATGCAACTGCAAATCTTACTGAATCCCGTTACGCAAGGACTGCACCTATAACGCGACCTCCCCTGGCCCACTCCCGCCCCGCCCCACCCCGCCCCCAGGCCGTACCACGCCCAAGCTCAACCCAGTAGTTCCTATCCGCGCTCCGAACTACATCGACCCCAGCAACTACACCGCCTCAACCTACATTGCCACCGCCATGTGAGTCTCTCCGTAAACATCACCCTCTCCCCCATGCTGCGTAGGCACACACCCTTCGTTAGTGCCCCGCACGTGCAGCAAAGGCAACTGATGAGGCCCTTTGGCGGGGGCCGAGACGCGTCTTGCCAGCCATTGCACTCACGCACGTTGTTCGGCACAAGACTGGGGTAGCACTATTGTACGCATGGGGACCTCTTCGTTTGCTGCTTGTACCCTTTAACTATAACGGTAGCACCCTCGCTCCACTACCAGAGTGCCGAACTCCCCCTCCCGTTACCATACATGACGAACCTGTTACCCTTACGCCACTTCCCTGTCCTGCCACTACTTTGTACTGCATACCCCGAAGGGCTGCGCACACCGCGAGGGACTTACCTCACCATTACCATTACCAGGAGCGGCAGAGCCAGGAGGAGCGCGAGGGGATGCAGGAGCGGGCGCAGGCCATGTTGGAGGCCGGCGAGGGTGCGGTGAACGGTGGGGCTGAGGGGGGCAGCCCGTGGGGGCAGCCTGCACCAGGGGGGCAGGGGTGTGGTGAGGGTGGGTGGGGGAAACATCCTGGTGCTGTGTGCGGCTGGTGAGGCTGAGGACTACAGCCAACGCGCGAGGAGGTATGCAGCTGTCAGACGGCTGCAACGCGTTTTGCTTTGTATTAGAAGCAAACGGATATACGTACTTTGCTGCGGGCGGCAATGACGCTGGAACTCGTTTGGAGCCCACAGTCCGCGAGGTCTTCGAGCGATTGCATGAAATGGGGTGGATACCCTAGTTGCAATGGACCGAAGGTATTATTTTTGTGGGGAGGCGGTGGAGAACTTTACATGCAGCGCGGGCCACTGCGTACACCCTGTGTCGTCCACCTGTTGTGTCGTCCTTTGCATTTCCCACGCACTGCCCATGGACGTATTGTTGCCGCAAGGGAAGGTGCGAGACGGCTCGACGGTGCTTGCTCTCCTTAACACGCGCAGCTTTTATGGCCAAGGTTACGCCATGGGTTTGGGTACTCAGGTGGCGGCGGCGGTCTATCCTTGTGCAGTTGTATGGTTTGTGCTGCGTGCGGCATGATCGTCCAGTGATGCCAAGTGGATCGCGACGGTTGACGCATGTGCATTTCGACGACCTGCTGCTTGCCCTGCTAGGCTAGCTACTGCAATGACCCTGGCGCGGCGCGATGTTGAAGCAATCAGCGCCGTGGAGCACAAGTATTGGCCTTTCTGGTCGCGCCTTGTAGGCAAGACCCAGCTCTCTGTGTACAGTGAGCCTGAGGGCGTGGGGGCCATCTTGGGTCCGTGCATTGCCGTACTGCGACTTGCTTATGGCCGAGGAGCTGAGGGGGATGCTACGCGCAGCTTTGTGTGGATGCTGGGCTTTTTGGTCAATGTGGCGTGGAGCGTACCGGTTTGCCTGTATGTCCGTCCTGGTCCGTCGTTGCTGCACCGTTGACCCGAGATCAAATGTCTGCGCTCTGCTGCATCACGGGCTGTGCGCGGCCTTGGGACGTCCTCCTTGGTTGTCTACACTTGTGAGTGGTGGGCACCGTAGCCGCCCACTGCGCGGCGCTTGCATCCTGTGTTCCCCTGTTCCCCAGGGTCTGGGCTCCCAGGTGGTGAAGACCCGCGAAGACCAACAGGGTAGTACCGGTGCTTTGCCGAGCTCAGCTTGAGCTGCGCTGTCAGGTTCGTACCGTACTGACACACAGCTGATCAGGCGCACAGTATGGCACCAGCACGGCAATCCGGAGAGTCTCCCCTTTCTTTCTTTTCCGTGGAAAGGTTTACAGGTAAATGACAGGAACATGCTCCTGCTCTCGGCCCCTACCTGCCGTTGCTGGCCCAGCGACCACATCTCTGGAAGCTTATATTTAGCGTGCTGCACCGATCCGGGGTCACCACCGGCCAGCTGGATCGGGACTGCTGCGGGGCCGCTGACGAGCTGTAGAGGCCAGGGGGGGCGCCGTCGCCGTCGCCGTCGCCGTTTCATGCAATGCCGTAAGCCGATTGCGCCCGGACGTATCAGCATAGTATGCAGCGTCGCACTACCGTGCTGGCAGGTTTTATGCCTCTTTCCACCTTAAAGGCACAGCCTTGATGAACAGCTTGCATGTCTGGGATGAAGACCGCAATCCAGCCACACTGTAGGCACCGGCGTCCGGGTGAGCCTGCGCGGCAGCTACCCTGTTCATCCGTTCATCAGTGGGTACCGGCAGCAAGCAAGCCCCAGATGTGTCTGTACTGGTACTCGTGTCGGGTAGATCGGTAGATCCTGGTGACGGCCAGTCGACTGGGCCATGGCCGCCAGGTGCAGCAGAAGGCTGTCGTACCAGGTCGTGCCCCGTCACTTGGACTGTGCACTCTACCGCACACATCCGCGCACTAGAGCGAGCCAGCATGGCTTAGGAAGTGCCATGTTCACCGAGGGGCCAGTTGTGCCAGGTAGTGCACGGATGCAGTGCCTGCGGATGCCAAGCGGTGTGGGGTCCGCGCATGGACGCCGCCTTCCTAAGTGCTAACGGACCACTTGTTCCATAGGTTGCAGGCCCCTCGATAAAATGCCTCGTTATCGTTGTGCTCGTCGCACATTCGCACCGTGCACATACCGGTACATCGCCCCGAAACCACTGGTACTGGCATATACTGAACAGAACTTTCTTCTTCTGATGTGCACTGTATAGACGTCCCATTGTCTGTAAATTGGTGGCTGTCCTTGTATATGCCCGCACGCAAGCGAGAACCGGAAGCCCACGATAGCGTTCCAGACAGGGTTTCGTCCACAACCTCATAAGCACAGATGGCCATCTCTACTGTGATGAAAATGGAGATACGGCAGGTGCGCAAGTTGTTTACCCTATGAAAGAAGCAAACTGCAAACTGGAGGGGTGCAAAGTCACGCTACGTCAAGCTTTATCCAGAACAGGTTGCGAAATTGATGTCTGCTGATGACCTCGTCTCGCTGTGACCCCTGACACTTGCACTGCACAGCTCACGCCATGTTCGCCCATGTTTGCCGAGCGGACGCAATTTGTGCCCCAGGTAATACTCATGCAGGTGGTACTGCTGTCATGGCGGCAGTTGGACAAAGATACCAGGCGGGCCGTTCGGTTGTCTTGCAGCCATGGGCGGCTGGCAGTGGACAAGCAGTTGGCCGTGCTTCACGTCCAACAGCCGGCGTGGTCCATCGAGCCAGCAGCGCTTCACAGATGCGTGGAGGGACTCCTGCAAAGAGGTGCACGCCTGAGCACCCTTTACATTAAGACGCAAACCAGCACGGACGGCACAGCAGAGCCCACTGATGACACAGTCCTCGAACGCATGTAAGCCACGTGCACAGGCATGCACGCGGACAGTGTGATCTTGCTCGTGGTTCCATGGCTGCACGCGATGTCCGTGCTGGTGCCAGGTGTGAGTGAGCTGACGATTTTGCGTGGGGCGATGTGCGTTGTAGTTTTCCTCTACAGCCCAATCGGGCTCGCCATCCTACCCGCAGATGCCCTGTGCATGCCTACAACATGGCCCTCCTGTACTACTGCTTTCTCAGATGACTGGGTGAAGGACCATCACGTAGACGTGCAGAGTACGTGACGAACCCAATTGATGTGTGCCTGCCTTTGCAGGCTTACGGTCTTGGGCGCCCTCGCAGCCCGTGCCACGCCCGCAGACGCCGGGCAGCCAATAACGATACTTATGCTGCACAAGGCGCCCATGAGCATGGCGGCAGCTGATGCCTTCCTATCGGCCTGTCCGCATGTCAAGACGCTACACATCTTCACAAAAGGCGACACGGACATTGACAGGGAAACGTACGGCATGATGCAGCTGGTGTCGCGGTACGGCCCGCAGCTGCAGTGCCTACATCTGAACTGGGTCGACGGCTGGCCCACGCTCGCGCTGCAGTGCCTGGCGTCCTGCACGGCTCTGGTGGAGCTCGGGCTAAGTTATAACGAGTTCCCAAACACGCACACCTTGGCTGGTATGTGCACGGGAGGTGCATCCTTCTTGCCTTGCTTTGGGCGTGGTGTGTGGTTGGGCAGTCCGCTTTCTTGTAAGCTCAGATGCACAAAAACGGCAAGCCAGACGCCGCATTAATGAGTCGTAGGAACTTCAGGTTGCAAGGCTGTTCGTACCCGTTACACAACGTTAGGTTTGCTCTGCGCACGAATGGCAAGCGACTCCGCTTGCCGTACCAGGCATCGATAGGCTGACAGCATGCCGTCACACACCTACCTGCATTCGTACACACCTACCTGCACACAGCAACCAGCAACCTGCGTCGCATGCAGGCTATCCGCACGCCTACGTACATATGGCCCTTCATCCAGGCCCCCTGCCCAATGCGCAGGCGAGGTGTCAATCCTCCGCCTCATTTGCCAGCTGCGCAAATTGAGCCACTTGGAGCTGTGCACCGCCAACTGCAACACCTACCGGACGGTCCCGGCGACAACGGCGCAGTGGCTAGCGGAGCACCAGCGGCACGCCACCACCCTGCAGCAGCTCAGCTGCCTAACCGCCCTGACACACCTGAAGCTCAACCTGGCCCACCACCGCCGCTGCGACACGGAGTACAGCACCCTGGCCCAGATGCAACGGGACGGCCCTGCAATCCTCGCCCCCTGGTGCTCGGTGTGGAACACGCAGCAGGCCTCCCTCATGGCCGCCCTGCGCTGCATGCCGCAGCTGCTGCACCTGGACTGCCAGCACTTCCACCTGCCGGCCAGTGAGGTCAGTGCCCTCTCTTCGCTGACCAGCCTCCGCGTTGCCGGGTTGGCGGGGCCCACCACCTCTCCAGATGCCCCTGCATCGCCCCCGCAGCCTGGAGCCAAGGTGGCCCTTCCTCCACAGCTGCGGACCCTGTGGATGCAGTGTGGCTCTGTGCAGACGCTTGCGGCTGTTCAGCCGCCGGAAGTGCTTGACAGAGTAGTTATGGGCAAACAAGACGAGCACGAATTGCGTTTCAGCGTGTGGGACATGAGCCCAAACGGCAAGCGGCTGCTGCCTACAGCCGTGGAGGCCGTGGGGGCCGCTGTGGGGCTGCTGGCCCGGGAGCGGGAGCGGGATGCCGACACTCGGGAACCGTTCGCGGGGAAGCCCCTGGTTGTGGGCACTGCGGGACCCGCTGCATCGCATCTGCAGCCGCCCGAAGGGCAGCTGGGGCAGGAGGGCCAGGCGGACCATGCGGCGTGGATGCGCAAGCTGCAGCCGCTCAACCGGCACAAGGTGGCGTTCAGCGGCTTTGCGCTGCGGCCCGCGGACCTGCTGTGCATTGCCCGCACGCTGGACATGATACGGGTGGGTGTGGGTTGCTGGGAGCACAGAAGAGAAGGCCGCTTCCGAATTCGCTGGGTTTGCTGGGTGTCGTTGGCGTCAGTGACTGATACCCAAGGTTCTGCTGTTGCTGCAGCTCACCTAGCAAATGCCGGCCTTGGCACACCCGCTCATGCGCAGGTGCTGCTGCGGTGCGACTGTTGCGAAAAGCAAAGCATCTTGAGCAAGCTGCAACCAACCTCAGAACGTCGCGTACCGCAGGCTGCCCGGCACCTTGGTTACATGTGGTTCTTTTCCCTCTGATCCTCAGGTCCTCAACTTGCGTGGCTGCTCCTTCCTGCTCTCCGCCCTGCCCGCCCTGGCCCACCTGCCGCACCTGCGGGAGCTCAAGTTCAGCGTTCAGGACTGCTTTGGGGTCACCGCCAACCAGCTGGAGTCGGCGCTGCTGCTGACGGCCGCGGGCGCTCGGGAGCTGCAGAAGCTGGCGGCGTGTGACATCAAGGACAGGAATATGGCGATCGCGGTACGGCAGAAGGTACGCCGGGGCCTCCGGGCCCATGGGGTTGAGGGCGTGAGGGTGCTGATTCCTCACAATGGGGGCGGTGACGACGACGAGGAGGAGATGGAAGCAGGTGGGCAGGAGCAGGGGGTGTGAGGGTAGGCGCAAGCAGAAGGAGGCGGAGGATGTGGATGTTTGGATGAGAGAGAGTTCGGGGGGCAAGGGCAAGGGGGCGACAATGCCCTAACTGGCAATGAAGAGGACGACGTCCGATCCGGGGGATTGGGTTATACCATATGATGCGAGGGAGCATTCAACTCGGCAACGCGGAAGCAAGGGGAATGGTACGGGGGCGGTGTCAGGTGGTTCTAGCTGCTGCGCGGCAGGGAGATAAGGGGGAGGTGCAGGAGTAGCGGCGCAGTGCTGGTCGGAGGCTCTGATCTACAGAGCTGTTGACTATGGACGAGAGGCAGCAGAGTTTGGGGCGTGTTCATGACTCCAATTGCGGCCCCGATACGCTGTTGGGCGCTGCGCGATTTGTGCAAGTAGTGTTGTGGAGGGGGAACGTAGGGGTGCACGTATGCGTCGTATGAAAGCGCGGAGTGCCTGCGATTAATTATTCCCGGTATGAGCGGAACTGTGCTGCTGCATCTGCTGCGGACGAGGCGCGCGCTCACTGTGCGCCCAATCTAAAGGCGCTTGCGAGCGTTTGCCACAGGCTCATGGCCCATGGGTGTAAATGCCCATGGGCTGTCTACCTGCCTTCCCCTCAATGCCATGTCTGGCCCCAAGGGTCCTCACGGTGTGCAAGCGCTGGAATGTTCAACGGTGTCGTGGCGCACTGCCATGGCGGTTAAAAGCAGCTGTCATGACAGTATGACACACAGACCATACTCGGTCGGCAAACGGCTTGCAGATTGATGCAGTACGCACTCTTGGCTTTGCTTCCAAGCACGCGGGTGCCTGCGCATCCAGCCAAGGACACCAGAAGGAGACGAGGTTGTCGTTGGTTACGGTACCCCAGTAATGAAGTAGCAGTATGGGTAGTGGCCTGCCTGGCGGTCGTGGAAGCCGGAAATATGCTTCCGCAAGCCCTGCCCTACGCCAGACTCCGTGTCCTTCCAACCAACTGCACTGGTCACAGACGGAACCCAGCCCTAGCCTGGCCCTAGCTGGGCATCCCTGGCGGTCTACATGCAAGTAGCACAGCTGTGGTCAAGCGCCTGAGACTAGGCTCCGTGTTCAAGCATGGCATTGTGGTCGGTGAGGTGCACAGCCGCCTGTCAGTATGCTTGCCTTGCTGCCCACGTTATGGTTCGGGAGAGGCATGCAACTGTGCCGCCTCGCACCAAAGCAGGAAGCCCCGTCCGCATGCACGCAGATCTCGCAGGTGGTCGCACCAAGACATGCCAATAGGCAGCGCTGCTAACCTTGCTACACGTTTGTGTATGTGTGTGCATGTGCCAACTAATCGCACCCCCCGGCTGCGCGCCCCCGCCAATCAGCACGCTGACGCTCCAGTTTCACCGCCCACTGAGTGGAGCAGCAGCCAATGCCCTCGCGCTTGCCTGCCCGCACGTCACGGGCCTCACGTAAGCATATACCCCCAGAAACACATCGGCTCGGCGGCGTACGGCATTATGCAGCTGGTGTCGCGGTACGGTCCCCAGCTGCAGCGCCTGCTGGCCCTCTTTCAGCCTGCACTCGCTGTCCTCCTGCACGGGGCTGGTGCAGCTGAAGCTCACGCATGACGAGTTTCCAATGAGCTATACCATGACTGGTAAGTAACCGGTGGCAAGGCAGGATAGTCGTTGTAGGTGGGCTGCTCTGCTTTGTCTGGTGCTGCTAGTCGGGTTGCTGCGTGGGGAGCGGCGTTGGAAGCCCTTGGCGCTGCACATTGAACCCTTATACTGAGTAAGGGGGTTTTCCGCCCATCACTGCAGCACGCGCGTGTGTGGTGGATGGTTGGGTTCACGGCCCTGTCGTTCGTCTTCCCTGGTGTCTGCAGGCGAGGCGACCATCCTTCGCATCGTCAGCCAGCTGCGTGGGCTCCAGCAGCTGCGGCTGCAGACCGGGAGCAAGTGCTGCTACCAGGAGCTACCGGACACCTTCGCGCAGTCACTGGCCCAGTTCCAGCAGCATGCCACCGCCCTGCAGCAGCTGAGCACGCTCACGGCCCTAACACACCTGCAGCTAGAAATGGTGCACCACCGCCGTGAGGACACCGACTGGGGGCCGCTGGTTCAGCTGCAGCGCCAGGGCCCCGAGGTGCTGCGCTCCCTGCGCACGGTGTGGAACACGCAGCAGGCCTCTCTCGTGGCCGCCCTGCGCTGCATGCCGCAGCTGCAGCACCTGGACCTTAGTTTCCACCTGCCCGCCGGCGAGGTCAGCACCCTGGCAGCCCTGACCCATCTGGAGGTCGCCGGGCTGCTGGGACCCACCACTTCCCCGGCCGCAGGCGCAGCACCCCTGCCTGCAGCCAGCGTGACCCTACCTCCGCAGCTGCGGACCCTGTGCGTGCTGCGTGGGCCCGTGGACACCCTGGCTGCCGTACGGCCGCGTGACAGTCTCCAGGCAGTGGCGGTGACGCACAACGCTGGAAACCACACCTGTCGTTCAGCATGTGGGACGTGTCAACCAACGGCAGGCGGCTGCTGCCCTCAGCCGTGCAGGCTGTGAGGGCAGCCGTGAAGCTGCTGGTGCGGGAGCGGGAGGGCAGCAGCGAAGGCGGCCGGGCCGGGCCGTACGGCGGCCAGCCTGTAAGCTTTGTATCGGCTGCCTTAGTTTTTAAAGGCAAGAGGCATTCCTAGGATGTCGGGACAGCACTCCCCGTAGTGCTTATTGTAGGTGCCCTCCTACACTCCCCCCCTTTTGGCTGCGATCGTCCCGAGAGCACCTTGGCCACAGGATCAATTCGACTTACTACCCGGATAGGGAAGATGGTCAACCGACCTCAGCCGCCTCGACCCTTTGGATCGATTGGCTGATGTCTCCCGATACTGCTTGCAGACAGGATCGAACGCGGGTCTTGGGTTTGAAATTCAGTCCCAGTACTGAGCCTTCTCCATGAGATTCTCTCAGCTGCCAGACTGAGGATTCGAACCCATGACTGATCGCGTTGTTAGACTCTTGATACCACTTGTAAGCTTTGTATCGGCTGCCTTAGTTTTTAAAGGCAAGAGGCATTCCTAGGATGTCGGGACAGCACTCCCCGTAGTGCTTATTGTAGGTGCCCTCCTACACAGCCCCTGTCTGTGGGGACGGTGGGCCGCGTCACGCACGCTGCACGTGCAGCCGCCGGCAGGGCAGGAGGGCCAGGCGGACCATGCGGCGTGTATCCGCAAGGTACGGCCGCTGAACCGGCACAAGGTCACGTCCAGCGGCCTTGCGCTGCGGCCCACGCACTGCCTGCTGGACATGATACGGGTGTATGCGGCTGATCAGGACTGTAGGAGGGAAGCTTGCGGGACGAGCGCGCCGCGACATGTCGCTTGGGCATGGGGCACCGGCGTCATGCGTTGATGGCCGAGTCTTGTTACTGCCGCACTGTGCGCACCCTGCGTTTGCCTGCCTCAGTCGCAAACGACCTGCTACCAACACCCGCGACACAAACAAGTTGACTGAGCAACTATATCCTCGTACTCCTGCACTTCTTGGCCGCTAATCCCCAGGTCCTCGACTTGTGCGGCTGCTCCTTCCTGCTCTCCCCCCTGCCCGCACTTGCAATCTGCCGCACCTGAGAGTGCTCGGCTTCAGTGTCGCGTCTTACACACGCGTGACCACGGAGCAGCTGGAGAGTCGGCGCTGCTGCTGACGGCCGTGGCGGCGGGCAGCATGAGAAAGCTGGTGGCGGTGGACGTGCCGGACCGGGACATGGCAGACACTGTACGGCACAGGGTGGAGGAGGGCCTGAGGGCCCGTGGGGTGGAGGGGGTGCTGGTGCCGGTGCGCATGCCAGATGACCACAGTGACTCTGACGGTGGTGATGAGGATGTTGCGGGGCAGCAGGAGGAGGAGGAGGAGGAGGAGGGCGAGGACGGGGAGGAGAAGGCAGTTGAGGAGGAAGAGGACGTGGGGGAACAAGATGTGGAGGAAGACTAGGGCGAGGACGAGGAGGAGGTAGGTGGGGAGGAGGTTTGGGAAGAAGAGATGCGAGGTAGACTGAGACAGGCAGGATGGCAGGGCTCATGAGAGGAATTGAGGGACAGCAGGGGCGGAGTGAAGTGGGCAGAGGTGGGGCCGGTTGTGAAGCACCGGTGGAAGCAAGGGTAGAGGCGAGATGCGCTGAACATCATACACGTGCGGCGGAGTACTTCCGGCTGTAACTCTGTGTGATATACTTCTGACTGTTGGGCACCGCATTCTCGTCTCAGTAGTGTGCGGTTGTGGACAGCGGAAACGGCAGGATGGAGGTAGACCGGGTGCAACCGAACAAACGAGCATGGTAACGCCATGGTGGCAGAAGCGTGGCGCGTCAGGTGTCAGACTGCAGCAGAGCCCGGTAAGGGAGCGGCATCCGGCATGACGGCAGGTGTTCCTGCCCGAACTGCAACGCGTTTGCTTTGCGTTCCGTGCGTGTGTGCACAGCCTGAGCCCTGCCCCGAAACCATCATCCAGAGGCGCCGAGCGAACCCAAGTCCACCCGTTCATGCATCCGCACATGGACAGGGCTAGAAGAGGAGTGCTTATTGTTCAGTAACCCAGAGGTGTCTACGGTATGTGCTTAAAGTTTTGAAAGCGGGTGTGCTGCTCAGGTCCAGCCCTGCGCACCGAGCGGCACCTTGCTTAGTCGCTTTGTGGAATACAACCCCAAACGAAAACAGACTAGGCGTTGCGGAAACCTATGGCGCCAGGTGGAGCCCTTCCACACCGGGACTCCGCCCCATGGAAGCAGGTGACATAAGATAATAGATCAAAATGATGAGGATGTTGACCAAATGTTCTGCTAGTAATGATCGCAGCCACCAGCTGCGCAACGGCAGAGGCTTGACATGATGCCTTCACTGCAGGCGAAGCTCAGCGACAGTGGCATGCCATGCGTCCTCAGTTGGATGTTCCACGCAACATTCGCGCAAATTGCGCAGCTGTCGTGGCCATACCTGGACGAGAAAACGAAAAAGTCCGTCCGGCTATCGTCCAGCAGCGGGCGGTTGGTGGCAGATCAGTTGCGCGACAGCCTGTACGTCTCGGACAAGGCCTGGTCCAGCCAGCCCAACGCGCTCGAGAACGCCGTAGTAGGCATGCTGGGGAGAGGAGCTCGCCTCAAAGAGCTGGAGCTGATGTCGTTGTTGGCGGGTTACGGCCGTAGGGGCCTTACCTCCGCCGCCGTGCACGACCGCATGTGAGCTTCAGTTACAGCCTGGGGCAGGGTCAGGAGACCAGGCCGGCCGAACACTGGACAGTTGCACTGGAAAGCATCAACTTGATAAGGGTGGAGAACAAGCGGTGTGTTGAAACTTCAATTGTGTAACCTGTGACAAGTCAAGCCAAGCTCCTGCTGGTCAATGGAGCTCATTCATCCATAGCACGTGATCCACACCATGTACACCTGCAGTTGGTAATCAACCTAGGACGTGACACCTGGCCCCCCGCAAGCGGCCACACCCAACGCGCTACCGTTACGCTTCGCACAACGCTCAAAGCACCCTCTGATGCTATTTCAATACGCCTTCTTTGCCGTTCCCTACGCCGCAGGCTCTCGTTCCTGGCCGCCCTTGCAGCCCCCGCCGCCCCCGACGCTGCGTGCCCGCCGCAGCCAATCAACCGCCTCGCGTTAAGGTGCTACTTGCCCCTTAGCGCGGCGGTGGCTGAAGCGCTCCTTGCTGCTTGTCCACGCGTCTCGGACTTGACCATCATCACGTTCGACGAGGAGGACGTCCATTCAGCAGCATACGGCATCATGCAGCTGCTGTCGGGGTACGGCCCCCAGCTGCAGCTCCTGCATCTGAGGCCCCGCCCCTTGCCCCCGCTGGCCCTGTACTCTCTTTCCGCCTGCACGGGGCTGGTAAGGCTGGAGCTGGCGCATAACGAGTTCCCCGCTAGCGGCGTCCTTGCCGGTACGTGTTAAGCAGCTGCCGCCCTCACTTGCCGTGGATCTAGGGTATGGGTTCCAGCACGCCGGATATTTTGGGTTTGGCGTAGTCAGTTGCCTATGCCGGCTGAGAGGAGAGACCCAAACCTTTGCCGAACGTGTCCCCCTTGCATGGGCTGTACAAGCAAGGAGCATGCGGACTATACAGGACTGCCAGCCGGCGCCAGACAGAAAGCCTTAGGTCTTCCTTGCTTAGCACTAAGCTGGCACGCACCGATGTTACGAAGTTTGCACGCACATAATGGCAAGTTGTGTATCGGGGTGCTGAACGGCTGCTGCTGTGTCTTCGTGCGCCCACGCCGTCCTCAGGGGAGCTGTCGGCCCTTCGCGCGGTCAGTCGGCTGCGCAGCCTCCAGCATCTGCAGCTGCAGGTCTCAAACGCTGACATCTTCAAGCAGCTTCCTGTCACCGCACACACTCTGGCTGAACACCGACGGCACGCCACCGCCCTGCAGCAGCTCAGCTGCCTCACTGCACTAACACACCTGGAGCTGAGCCTCCCGCACCACTGCCGCGGCGACACGGAATGCAGCACCTTGGTCCAGCTGCAGCGCCAGGGCCCCGAGGTGCTCCGCTCCCTGCGCACGGTGTGGAACACGCAGCAGGCCTCCCTCATGGCCGCCCTGCGCTGCATGCCGCAGCTGCAGCACCTGGACCTTAGTTTCCACCTGCCCGCCAGCGAGGTCAGCACCCTGGCAGCTCTGACCCACCTGGAGGTTGCCGGGCTGCTGGGACCGACCGCCTCCTCGGCTGCAGCCGCAGCACCCGTGCCTGCCGGGGCACGTGTCTCGCTTCCCCCGCAGCTTCAGACCATGCAATTGCCGTACGGCTGCGTGCGGACCCTGGCGGCTGTCCAGCCGCCGGAAACGCTCAAGGCGGTCACCGGGCCCTACAAGTCCAGCCACAATTTGTCGTTCAGTGTGTGGGACATGTCACCTGACGGCAAGCGTCTGCTGCCTGCGGCTGTGCGGGCTGTGAGGGGCGCTGTGAAGCTCCTGGCGCGGGAGCGGGAGGGCGGCAGCGAAAGCAGCGCAGCAGGGCCTTTCAACGGCCGGACGTTGTCTGTGGGTCCGTTGGGGTACGACGTGGCGCCTATCGAGCCGCCGGTGGAGCAGGAGGACCAGGAGGGGCAGGGGCACGCGGCATGGATTGGCAAGCTGCGGCGGCTTAACCGACACAATGTCACGTTCAGCGGCTTTGCGCTGCAGCCCGCGGACCTGCTGTGCATCGCCCGCACGCTGGACATGATACGGGTGCGTTGAGTATACTGGCCAGCCCTCACCGCTGTAGTGTGGAACTTGATCTTGCCGGAGGCAGTGCACCGATTAATTGGAGTCCCGCTCACACCGAATGCCTAGCAGCATTATAGCAATGCTCTCTGGCCCTCTGTATGCATGGCTAAGCGCATGAACGCATTAGCGTCAGCAGCATCAGGGCACTGCCAGCCAAGACAGGACCAGCGTGTCAAGACGTCACAACGCCACCTTTGTCAACACGCCAAGGAGCGAGCGGTTGCACACGATCAACTGCTTATTGGGGCGTGTTCCGAACCGTACTCAGGCTCGGTTGCATGCTTGCACTCAGCTCCTGGGCCAGATCGCGACAAGCAACTAAGCAGCTTGTTGTGTGCCTTCGTCCGTCTTGCACGGTGATCCTCAGGTGCTGGACCTGCGCGGCTGCTCCTTCCTGCTGTCGGCGCTACCCTCGCTGGCCGCCCTGCCGCACATGCGGGAGCTAAGGTTCGCTGTCAACCGCTGCACGGGGGCAAGCGCTGCACAGCTGGAGTCGGCCCTGCTGCTGACGGCCGTGTTCGCAGGCGCGCTGCGGAAGCTGGCAGCGCATAGCTGGGACGTGCCGACGACGGCCGCCATGATACGGCAAAAGGTGCAGGTGGGCCTCCGGCAGCACGGGGCGGAGGGTGTGCGGGTGCTGGTGCTAGGGCCCGACGAGGACAGCGACGATGAGAGCGAGGAGGAGGAGGAGGAGGAGGAGGAGGAGGAGGGAGAAGGGCAGACGGAGGAGGAAGAGGATTGGTGGGAAGGGGAAGGGGAGGAGGAGGGTCAAATGGAGGAAGACGAGGAGGAGGTGCAGGGGTAGGAGGAAGACGAGGAGGAGGTGCAGGGGTAGGAGGAGGTGCAGGGGTAGGAGGAAGGCCACGACGGGCGGGAGCGCAGGACGCATGGAGGTAGGGCCGGTGGTCACGTGGCGTGTGGGTTAGGGGAGGACCAGCAAGGGAATGAAGGGCTTGAAGGTCGCATGGCTGCTGCAGCTTGCCGCAGCATCGTCTGTAGAGGGCGCCGGTGCAGCTGAGGGTGTCAGGAGCTGTAGCTGGCGGCCCTGGCAGCAGGCGCCTTGGCTTGCAGGCGCACGCAGCATGGTCAGCACTGTTCATGGTACGTAGGTGGGGACTGATCCCTGGTAGCGCTGTGCTCGCGGTGTTGGCTGCAGACGCCTTTGACGTGGAGGGTCACATAGGTGGTACCACCCAGGATAGTGGCTGACCTGCTGAGGGCAGCGTTCGGGGGGCAGGAATTCCGCTGCCATGGCTGTGGAAGCGGAGGCGGCAGTTGCAGGAGCACACGTGTGTATTGCAGTGGACATGCTGCACATACAGGTACATACATGTGTAGGGCGCCCAAAAGCGGAGAGCCTGGAATATGTGGATGGATCTGCATGCCGTGTGGCTTACGTAACGGTGTAAAGTTGTGAACGGCTGTAGGATGCGTGCCCTGCGGATGCGTGCCCTCGTTTGTTGGACTCCGTGGGACGGCAGCGGTAATTGCTGCTGTGTCACGGACTGGCTGTATACGGTCACAGGGGTCTGCACCTCCCCTGGGTCTGCACATGCATGGTGTTGCAGGCAGCCGGGCGCCATATTGTGATCACTGGTGACCGTCACGCGTTTCACTCGTGTGGACAGGAGGCCCTCCGCGTGCCCAGCGGGCTCAGGGGAGGACTGGTGGGTTATTCCGACCCTCACTGTCTGCGAGAGCGTGTCGCGGTGTCTGGCTCGCAGTGCGGGTGCCAGACTGAAAGCTGTGTTGTATCTGGTGGCTAAACGTTCTTTGGATGTGTGCGACCAACTGGCGGGTTCACATCACATCACCCCCAAGCTATGGCTGGCAGAACTGTTCGCGTACGGCACCGGTCCCGGTGAACACCCGGCCAGGACCAACGCGCACGAAATGCACATGGGAGGACTGCAAGCACAGCGTGCACTCTCCCCTGCTTGAGTGCTTAGCTGCTTACCATATGCATGGCTTGCCTTGGCCCAACGCAGCATTAAAGCCAGGCCCCAGTGCTCCTATCGTCCTCTGGTGCTTTCGTGGCCTTGCCCCCCGTCGCTGCCAGGCATTGCCTGAAACGTTCCGCAACACGAGATGCCTGATACCGTGCGTGCTATCGGTGGTGGAGTGCTCTCTTGTCCAGACCCGTGGACAGGAGCCACTCGTGTTGTGACATGTGCCAGACTGCTAGTGACACAAGCGTACCCTGTAATGCTGCGTGAACAGCTAAGAGTTCAGAAGTGAGCGACCCAACACGCACAGCCATCGGTTTGTACGGACAACCACTTATCCTGCACGTCGGGTCGAAAAGCCGGTCGCTGCGCCTCGTCTCCGCACATTCGCGTCAGGAGGAGCTTAAAGTTCTCCTTAGTGTTTCCTGACAATGCAGGCAAGCAAGGGGAGAGCACTGAAGCGGGCGGAAAGTACAGGCAGCCAGTTCCAGACTATGACACATTTTACTACTGCTGTGTACAGGCTCAGATGAAGGCCACTCGCGTGGCCGGCGCTCGTCGCCCTGTGGCTGGTGCCAGGGCCTCGCGCGCGCTGAGTGTCAAGGTGCAGAACGCCAACGTTCTGATCGCCAACACCAAGGGCGGTGGCCATGCTTTCATTGGCCTTTATCTCGCCAAGGAGCTGCTTAAGAAGGGGCACAAGGTCACCATCATGAACGACGGTGACGAGGTGGGGTGCGCGTGCAAGCCCATCGTCGCAGCTTGACAGGCGAATGCACCAGCATGCGGTCAAGCATATGCATGTGAATTTCTTAGGTTGGCCGATCACTTCGTCTACAACCTGCTGTGCGTTGAAACACGCAACGTCGGTCGCTGCACCTGTGCAATCGGGCGACTCAAGCCACCCGAACTCGCCCCAAAACATGCAGAGCAAGCTCAGCAAGAAGGCCCCCTTCTACAAGTACAACGAGCTGGAGAGCAAGGGCGCCACCATTGTGTGGGGCGACCCCACCAAGCCCAGCACCTACCCCCGGGGCAGCTTTGACGTTGTCTACGACAACAACGGCAAGGACCTCGCCAGCTGCCAGCCCCTGATTGACCACTTCAAGGTCCGGACTTTCACCTGCAATTTGTTGTTGTGGACAAGACGACACCTGGGTCGGGCCCTGGGGCTGCACTCACGGGTGGAAGCTCCCCAAAGTGAACGGTCGCCTCACGCCTGATAACGGCAACGCAGTCGCGCGCTGCCTGTCACGGCCGCCTCCAGGCCCACCGTCCCACCAGGGCAGCGATCACCCTTCCCACACCGCTATCACGACCGTACTAGCACCCACTACCGCTCAGGCCCCAGCCTGTACGCCTCGCCCCTCCCAGCCCCGCTTCTGCCTATCCGTCCTGTCTTTTTGGGGTGTGGCGACATGGGGGATGTGCTACTGGTGATCTGTTTGCCTGCAGGACACGGGTGGTTGTGTGCTCACTTCCCTTTCCCCTCTGTCTCCCCTCCCTCCCCTGCTCTCTTTCTCCCCACGTGCAGCACAAGGTAGACCACTACGTGTTCGTGAGCTCGGCGGGCGCCTACAAGGCGGACCCCATCGAGCCCATGCATGTGGAGGGAGATGCGCGCAAGAGCACCGCCGGTGGGTACACGCTGGGTTCGGCGCGCGACTGGGGGCCAGTGGGTGTGGTGTGGTGATACTACGGACTTGCAACAATCACAACGATTATGCGTATCAAGCTGGGGCCAGGGAGCAGCGGCCGCGACAACGGCAGCACTAGGTTGCACCCCGTGGGCGGCTGCGAGCGTTGCTGTGGTGGACTGGCGGTGCGTGGGTACGGCCGTATGGCCGTTTTTGAGGTGCCAGACTCTGAGGCGTTTCTCCTTGTAGCACACACAGCCACACCTGGACGACGGCAGGACTGCAATTGTGGATTGCGAGGCACGGCGGCCGCGTTCCGGACACACAGTGCGGTCTGCGGTGCCGTGCAGGCAATCGGTCAAAACCCCTCCGCCCCGTGTCCGCTCCAGGCTATGCGGAGGCACACAGCACAGTGCCGTTGATGCATTCGCTTCAAACCCATGCCTCCCGTGTCTGCCCCAGGCCACGTGGAGGTTGAGCAGTACCTGGCCAAGGCGCGCATGCCGTACACCGTGTTCCAGCCGCTGTACATCTACGGCCAGGACACCGCCAAGGACTGCGAGCAGTGGTTCATTGACCGCATCATCAGGTGGGGTCTGCAGCTGCTACCATGGCAAAGGAGATCCGCTTCCCGGCTGCTTTGCGCCACTTCCGTTGCCATTCCTTGCCAGTACATGTACGCGAGTCGAAAGGTGCAAGGTACTTCATTTCTCATGCCAAGGGGTGTGTGCACTGCATGGGAAGCGCGTGCGTAGTGAGCTAGCGCGGCGGGACGGGCTGGTCTGGTGATGCTCACCCAGCTGCGATGCGGTGCAAAGCAATGGAGGAGAAAGGATGGGGGGGGCTGGAGGTTTCGGGTGGCAGCAGAGGTGCGTGCGCGCCAACCATATCGCAGTCGCTGCCCTCGGTGGGATCATCGCGGAGCGTACGGAACATGGCCCTGGGCGGTAGGGAGGGCTGTACTGCTGCAACTACAGGACCGGTGGCGGTGGCGGCAAGGCAGCAGCACGTGGCACCTGTTACGGCGGTAGCACCGGCGGTGCTGCAGCAGCCGGAGCAGCCATGGCACTTGGAGCTGCCGGGATGTTTGCAGCGACCTGGAAGCCAGGCGGCCCGGCGGGGAGCGACGCCAGCAGCAGCTGCTGTGCACTAGGCCCGCCGCAGCTGCAGACCCAAGTAGGGGGCCCAAGCGGCTGTCGTAGCATATGGCATGGCGGTTGCGTTCTCTCATCGCGCTCGCTCCTCTTGCAGCATCCGGGGCGGTGGAACCAGCTGTGGGCCGACCTGCTCGCTACAGCAGCAGCCCTGCTGGCCAGCTGCGGTGTGCCCGTCCCAGTACACGTGCGAGCACGGAATCAACATTGTCAGACCTCGCCCGGCCGCGGCAGCTGCAGATCAGCTTCCTTCCGCTGCCGCGAAACAGCATTGGCCGCTACCGGCAGATTTGACGACAAGTTCCAGCTGGCCACAAACCCTCCCGACAAATGCACCGAGCCACGGCCCTGGGCCCTCCTCGTTACAGCCGTAGTGCCCCATCGCATAACTCCGCTACCGGCGGCCATGCTTGCTTCACTGCTCCATTCTCACCTGACCCTCACCCTCGCCACCCTAACCCACATGCCTGCTCCCCTCGCCCCGCCCACGGCCCCCCAGGGACCGCCCCGTGCTGATCCCCACCCCGGGCGTGCAGCTGACCTCGCTAACCCACGTGGAGGACGTGGCCTCCATGCTGGCCGCCGTGCCCGGCAACCGCAAGGCCATCGGCCAGATGTACAACGTGTGCTCGGACCGCTGCATCACCTTCGTGGGTGGGTAGGGCAGCAGGGGGCGCAGGGGTGGTGGCAGACGCGAGTTGGGGATTCCGCACGGGCGAGGTCCATGCGTAGGTGTGGTGGTGTCAGGCTGGGTGAAGGTTACCACGGTGCTACGTTACCTACGGTAGCGGTTGGGGTGGGATACGAGCGAAGGGTTGGGTGCGGGCGTGCCCCGGCATTCACGTCACCTGTGTGGTGGGTTACCGGATGCGTTCGAGCCGCTAGGGCGGGAGGACCATGGTGGCTGCGGCATCACCCTACCTTGCTGTGGTGGGTAGGTGTGGTGGGGGTTGCGGAGGGTTGAACAGAGGGACGAGGGACGAGGGAAGGGAGTGGGTGCCGGCGCTGGTGTGCCCTGACCCGACACGCTCGGATCTCCAGGCCAATGGGAAGGTGCTGGGCAAGGCAAATCTTTGACCCCCCATCCCAACGTCAAAAGGGGCGAGCTTGTGAATGCACCTGGTGCGCTGCTGCCCCATTCGTCCAGGCATCTGCAAGGCCATCGGCAAGGTGCTGGGCAAGGACCCAGAGATTATCCTGTACAGCCCCGAGAAGGTGGGCACCGGCAAGAGCGGCAAGGCGGAGGGCTTCCCCTTCAGGTGAGCAGCTTAATGGGCTACGTGTGGGGCACATGGACAGCCCCGGTCCGGGAGCAGGGCAGAGGGGCAGGGCTGCAGGCGTCGCACGCTGACGGTTGTCGGCAAGTGCGGTTGCCGCCAGCAGAGGCGCTGGACAGAGGGCTGCATGAGGCCTGCAATGTATCAATGGCGCACATACGGTGCTGCCGGTGGCGGCTCAAAGCCCCGGTCTGTCCTGCATCAGGTGTGCCGCGCCCGCACAAGCAAGGAAGGACCCGACTCTTCCCTCCCTCGCCCTCCCTGCCTCGCCTCCCAGGACCATCCACTTCTTCGCCTCCTCCGACAAGGCCAAGCGCGAGCTGGGCTGGGCGCCCAAGCACAACTTCCAGAAGGACGTGGAGGCGCTGGTCAACGACTACAAGCGCCAGGTGGGGCACGCGGGACGGATATCGGCAACACTGTGCGCAAGGCAACATTTGCACTGCAGCGCTCCCCCTGCACGGTCACTGACACGCCTGGTCTGACACGTGGTATCTCACGTGCCCTTCCCGTCCCTGCTCCTTCAGGTTTGCTCCGCCTTGGGCGTGAAGCCCTGCACTTTTTGGCATGACACGCAACTACCGCGCCTGGGAAGAAGGAAACAGGTGTATCAGCACCTGCCTGCTCGTGCACGCAGCATCCGTATTGACCGATTGTGTGTACTCCTATTCGCGCTGCCCTGCGGCAGGGCCGCTTCGCCAAGGACGTTGACTTCTCCGTCGACGACAAGATCCTGGCGGCGCTGGGCAAGCCCATCCCGCACACCCCCAAGGCCGCCGCCAGCAAGGCCAGCAGCAACGGCGCCTCGTCCTACAGCAGCAACGGCAGCGCCAGCGGCAGCGACAGCCCGCGCCGCTCGTCCTTCAGCCCCCGCCGGGACCTCAAGGTGCGGAAGGCCGAATAAGCCGAACAGATGATGGCCCAAGAGACGCACGACCCGGCCAGGATATGCTGGGACAAGGCATGGGACTGGCATTTAAAAAGGGGTGCCAGCCCTCCCTTTGCACACTGCACTGCGCCGGCATGCCCCTGAGGCCGCACTAGACACAAGTACCCGCCCTGCCCTCGGCCCTCCTGCCCTGCCTGACCCGTAGCCCGTTCCCCATCACCCCTCCCCCTCCGCCCCGCAGATCAAGCGCACGGTGCTGCCCCCCAACTGGCGCCAGTCCCTGGACGACGACTCCGTGTCCGTGTCCAGCTCGCCCGCGCCCTCGTCTGCCTCGGGCCGCACGCCCTCCGCCCCCCGCGACTGGCGCAGCCGCCTGTGAGCGGTGGTCAACTGTGATCGGGCGTAGTCCTTGTCCACGGCATACGTATGTCCTGCCGCTGGTTGTGATCCGCGCAACAGGGCTGAGGCATTTACGGCAGGGCCTCCTTGGCCAGGGCTTGGCCCACACGTGGGCTGGCACGGGCAGGGTCGCCCCATGATATCGGGTGACTTCAGGTTGCATGTGATACGAGCAACGGGGGCAACGGGAGTGTCGGGGCGCTCAGACGGTGCGGGATGCTTGTGGCTTGGCAGGGTAGGGTGTGGCTTGAGGAGACGGGGCAATGTCAGTCGTGGGCGTCGCGTAAGGGAGGTACGGCATATGTGTTGCATGAACGGCGTGTCGTGCTACGATGGTGTTCCAAAGCGTACCGGATGCTTGGAAAGTGGGCGGCGTGTCTGGTCCTTTCCCTTTCACCATGCTGAGCTCAATTCGTTGCAATGGCCGGTTTTGTCTCGAAGGCCAATGCACACGTGGGCAAGCAGCAGGGGGCGCATGGGCCGCCGGCTGCCACCTCGAAGGTGGAAACGGCAGCGGAAGCTGCTGGAAGTTACAAGGGTAGTAGGGGGCCGCTGTGTGCGCGCGGACATAGACGCTTATCCCATGTGCGCTCTGCACCACACTGTAACACGTGCTTCGCTATGGTGGTTCATGTGCACAGGCTGGCACCACAATTGAATATCAAAAAGCCGCTACGCGGCATTTAGCCCTCCTGAAAATGAAAGCAGTAAGCAGCAACACCCTGGGTGCTGTCACGCGGTGTGAAGCGGCCCACAAAAATCAAGAGCCAAAAAAAGGGACAGCAACAGCGGCGGGCGCTTGCACCGTTGTGCTGGCACATGAAAATCAGCAGGACCAAGCCAGACGAAGCCAAGCAAACACCAAAACCTATCGCCCACAAGCGAGTCACCTAACACGAGGGACATACGCCCCCCTACCAACAAACAACCGTGGAGACAGTTCCGGCTGGCAAGACGACAATGCGTAGCGCACACTAGCCTCTGCCCTCCCATAACACCGTACAAGAATTCTTCTTGCGAGAACCTATAGCATACCCGCGTGAAGCAATGCATTCAGCTACCATACGCTCAATGGCAATGCCTCCGGCTGGTGTGTTCACGCAACGAAATTATAGCGTTCAAGCCCGAGGGGGCACAGCTGTTGCACATGCACCGCGCACGTGCTCTCATGTTCATCCAAACCTCACTGCTGTTCCTGGAGCAGTCAAGCAAAGAACCTTACTGTCTGCGAGTCACAGCTGTGCTGCACGAACACAGAAAAGGTTTAAGCAACGCGTCGGAAGGTCAACACGCGGTCAGTCTGACCCTTCAGGTGGACTGTGCACGGTACAGAGCCGTCCCCGTCCTCCATGCGGGCTGGCTGCTGCTCGTCCTGCTCCTGCTGCTCCTCCTGGAACTGCTGCGGTTGCCCTCGGAAGTCCTTGCCGAGGAGCATGATGTCGCCGAGGTGTTGGTCATAAGTGCCCTGCAGCACTGCCCCGTTCTGCAGCCTGATGGTTGGGGTGTCGCTGTCCAGCGCCTGTCAACGGGACGTGCACCAACATGTAACTGTTGAGGTTTCCAAAAGCATATCATCTTGCGCCCATGAAAGCAATGCGAGAAGAAAAGGTCGCACCTGGATAACCAGCGCCTCGCCCGGCCGCAGGAGGCTTGACACCTCCGCCGGCAAGTCAAGCAGGACATACTGGACCTCCTCATCGCCTGAAGTTAGCAGGGAACAGACGGGACTGTCAGGAACGAAAGCGTCTCGGCGAATGGCGACTGGTCCATCGAGACGCGCCAAAGTGCTCACCCTCTGTGAGCATGACCTCAGGTTGGCATCCTATTTCGGACATTGTAACGCTTGTTGCAAGGGCGGTGTTCCGCGAAAGAGCGACGCTCAGGGCTTGCTCGACGTGGTTGTGCAGCATGAGTGCATGACCGTTGTTGCATCTTGTCGGGAATGCAGCAGCCTGGCCTGCGCGCAGGCATAAAACCTCCAACCCAAGAGAAGTATAGATATATGTCTTACAGCGACCACAGATAAGCGTGCCAGTACCCAAACTGAACGTGGACAGACGAGAAAACAGCACGACAACCTTGTCCTCAGGCAGCCGAGCCACAACACGGCATTGTGCGTAATTTACACGGATACAAAGAAAGCAATGGCTGCCGTTGCCGCTGGAGCCTCTCAGCAGCAGCAGCAGGAGGAGGACTACCACGTCTCACCACACGCACGCAACAAGATTGTGTACAAGCTTATGCACATTGGCGAGTCCAAGTGCAAGCACCTCATAGAGGAGTTCAACCTATGCTGCAAGGGGAAGGCGCTGTCCATGGTATTCTGCAAGGGGAAATACAACGCGTCCCAAGCGTGCATGCACCGCTAGTGAGTACCCACGCTGCGGGTGCGCTGTCGGGACACTGTAGCGGTGGGGTCACGCGTCACGCTGCCACGCACGCCTCGGGCACTTTAACAAGGTCAAAGGATGGAGCAGGGCAATTAAGGCCTGTGCGTCTCAATGGCACTGGCGAGGGCTGGACAACAAGAGGAGGCGGGTCCCGTCCTGGGACACTGCTGTGACGCACCTTGCCGCAGAGGGCCATGCAGCTTTGTTGCCCTGCGCTGCTGCCTCCTGCCTGGACCTCTGCCCTACACGCCGCTGAATGATGCGCATGGCTCCTGTCCTGCCCAAGGATGAGCATGGCCGTGAAGTGCACGCGCACAAGCAATGCGGCAGAGCTGAGGCCCCAGCCCCCTTCACCTCGCCCTTGCGTCCCCCAAACTCTCTCGTTTTCCCATCCCAAGGACGCCGCGGCATGACGGCCATCAAACCGCCCTCTTTGCCCCTGCATGCAGCATGAACGACGAGAACCGGGCGCTGGTGGAGCGGCGGTGGATTGACATGGGCCGGCCGCGGCAGCCCAACTGGAACGTGCTGCTGGAGGGGATCGAGGAGCGAGGGGACCGGCTGGGGCAGCAGCAGCAGCAGCAATAGCAGCAGCAGTAGTAGTATACTGGTAATTTTGTTAACATACAAAGAACATGTACGGCTCTTGAGTGGATAGGCACTTCGTGTAGCAATCACAAGCATGGGCAGCAGCTGGAGTCGTGGGGTGGTGGGGTGCGCCGGGTGGGTCACAGCCGCAGGGGCGACAGGAGCGGTGCGGGTGCAGGTGGGGTGGAGGAGCGGACGCGGCGTGCTGTGTAGTGCTACGCGCAGGTAAAGGTGGCGCGTCAACGCTGTGGCACAGGGAGGGTAGCAGTTTAGCTCAAGCACGGTGGGAGAGAGAGTGGCGTGGGACTGTGACGCGACAGGCGAGTGGTGGCAGGGTTGTGGAGGCGGGAGCACATGGATGTGCAAGTTCGGCTAACGGTAGGCGGAAGCAGCCGACTGTGGGCAACGGCGTGCACTACCGCCAGGGGTGCAGGTGCCGCAGGTCTGCGTGGTGCAGTCCATTGTCAGAGTTATGGTGCCTGGGCTGTGGCCTCGTGGGTGAACGCGCAGCTCACAACACTCCCTAGCTGTGTGCGCTAACCATTTGTGGTGCGCTTTTTTGTCCATCGTGGTGTGGAACTGGTGTACAACACTAGCTCTGGTGTGTCATGTGCTCATGTCGTTCATAGGCTCGTTACGAGACAGTACGAGACATGCGGGTTTCCAAAGTGGCGAGGTGCGTTTGCCAGCGTTGGGTCACATGAAGTGGTGTACGCGGTCTGTTCTTCGCAATGAGTGGTGGGGGCCGAAAACATGGAGATGATAGGGGCCAGGCGAAGGTCACGACCCAGTGACTCTGCCCCGAACCTCGGAACCAGGCCTCCCATGTCCCCTCCCCTCTTCACCTAATCGTGTTAAGAACAATGCAAGCCTAGGCGGCTGTGGCGTATGCCCGACAATGCCGGTCAGGCATCGCTGTACACAGTCCGACAATCATGCAACACGCAATTGAAGACAGACACGCAACACCAGCAGCTTGACATGTTACAATGCGTTCGGCGAGCCAAGCACTCTGTACGGATATGGGAGTCACGGGAACCTTGGGCTTAAGTACCAGTCGATCTGTGTTGCAACGGTGTGCCCACGCAATGATCCTCAGCATCTGAGGAGCTGGGGCAGCTTCTGAGGTTGGGTATAAGCAGCACTATGCACGGAGCAACATAACGCGGCCCCGCCAGCCGGGCTGCCTCAGACCTTGGCACATACACGCTGCGGCAGCCACACACATGGTCGACACGTCCAAGGGGAGTTCAGGGAGAAGCCCGCCACAGCGCTGTGGCAACTAACCGCACCAATACTGCTAACAATGCGGTACTTCGTTGTCTGCCAGGAGCCGCCTTGGTAGCGGCCTAGCACAAAGCCGGTCAGGTGCGCACGGCCCGACACATGCGCAAGTGTCACACGGCACGTATCACGTTACCACAGACGACAATGGGAAGGCCACATCCACCCAAGCATGTCAGGTCGCAGTTCCGTAAGAGTTTACGCTGGCATAAGAGACCACGGTTGGCGAGTAACAACCGAACATAACATGCTCTTGCATTCGTTCCTGCCAGTGTCCGCCCACAGGAGCTCCAAGCTCATTTGCTTTGACTTGGCGTTGTAGTGCTCCGCCCACTACTGCGCTTGCAGGACACATGGGATCACGTGGCAGAACTGCGGATGGTCAATAAAAATGCGCCCATCGGCTGCAACGTCCTACCCAGTCATGCACGAAGGAACCACAGGCCAGGAGACAGGCTTATGTATATCGGCATTTGTACACCACAAAACATAAGGCTCACGTAGTGCTGCGTGCGATGTGCGTGGCATGACAACATAGCAACAGCAAGTCAAAGAAGGCATGTAGCGTATGGACTCATGCTTGATGACTGGTCTGCCTGCCCAAAGCCGGTACCAGCTCTGTTGTTGGACGCGTAGGCTGCCCCCTGCTACCGTTATCACCTCAACTCATACGTAAACCGGCAGCTCTCTTGCGCGCTCGATCACAATGAATCCTACATGCTTGCGGGTTATGCACGCGCCCCAATCCCGCAAAATCAAGTGCCTGCGGCGGACCAGCCAGGCAACCAGCTCAGACACACACCCTCTACGTGACGCTGTGCCCGCGGCATGCCCGTATGTGCAGCATGGGCCGGTCCTTCAACTCCTCTGCGGGCGCACGGGCGCGGCCAAGGGTTGACCGGTTACCCAGCCGCTGCGTCCCTGCCCGCCCGCACCCGCCGCTGCCGCCGAACCCACTTCGACTGCCGCTGCCGCTGCCCCCGTCGCCTTAGCCGCCGCCGGTGCCGCTGCGGCCCATCCAGCCACTATCGCCACCACCCCCGTAGCTGTCGGAACTGCTGCGCTAGCTTCGGCGCTGCCTCCGTCGCCACTGCCGCCGCCAGTGCTACAGCAGCTACCGCGGCCGCCCATGCCACTCCTACCAACATTTTGGCCGGCGGTAACAGCCGGCCCCACCACAGCTGCCTCCCTTTACGCGCTGTCTCGACGCTCCGACCAGCAGCTCCGAGGGTACTGCGTGCAGGGGCAGCCACCAGCAGGTGCTGCTGCGCCACCACTACAGCCCCCATAAGCAGCACCACCACCAACCCGCCCAGCTTCACCCACGCGTCTCCGTCCCGACGCCCCGAGCCACGTGGCCCCCTGCTGGGCCCTCGGCCAGGCCGCGGCCCCCGCGGACGCATCCGCGCCGGCCCCGCGCCTGTGACCGCAAGCACGCCATAGGCGTCCAGCGCCATCACTGACACAAGGAGCAACGCGAGCATCAACCCGATGATGAGCAACATCGGCACCCGGGCGTCGGGCGGAACAGGCGCTTCCAGCTTCCGCAGACTGCGCAGCTTGGCGCGAGCTGTGGACCTCCGGTACCTGTCCGATGAGCACCTGATCCCTGCCAATGCAGGGACCTGACCCCCTGCGCCGCCGCTGCTTCCGTTGCTGCTGCTGCTGCTGCAACTCTCCAGCTCCGCCTTCTGGCGCCTCAGCTCCTGCTCTATGCGCCCCGCCTCCAACAGCGCCGCCTCCATGGCTGCCACGTTTTGCTCCCGACAGCGCTTGATGGCGTCCGAAGCCGCACAGCGCTCCAGCCGCCTGCTCCTGCGCCTCCGTTCTCTTTTGAGAACCTCCTCCTCCCACACGGCGTTGCGGCTCACGGGATCCGCGGCTTGCAGCACCTGGCCCTCGGGGACGGTCTCCAGGGCTGAGCTGCTGCAGCGCTTGTCATGTTTGCCTAGCTGCTGCAACACGGACCGGGCGACGGCACTGAAGGCAGCGGTCTGCGGGCTGCTGCCGCTGCTGCTGCTGCTGATGGTGCCTTGAGAATTGCGGAGCAGCAGTGCGCAGAGCATCGCGGGCGGCTGCGATGGAAGCAGCGGCTGGTACAGTGGGGAGAGGCGGTGCTGGGACTGGCGGGTGGGGGTGGGGTCCTATGTACATGCCTGGGCCATTGGCCTTGGCTGCGACCGTGTAGCAGTGTGAACGTGTGACTTTGTCCAGGCCAAGGCGCGCTGCGGGAGATAGGAGGCGAGGAGGTTCAAAGGAGTGAGTGCAGGGGAAGCACTTGACGGGTGGTGCACCAGGCACGACGTTGTCTGACGAGGCCTTGCGTTCAGTGGACGCAGCCCTTTCCTGCTCACGCAGGCCAACCTGGCAAGACGCCTAGTTTTGCAAGTGTCAACATGTATAGCAGCGGCGCGTCGTCTGGAGGCATACCTAGTGAGCCAACAAGTTGTCGCGACGCGACGCACTCTTGTCCAGAGGATCCAGACGGCAGAGGCAGCGACTTATTGCAGAGTAGTACGCTGCCCAAATAACTGTCGACAGCGCTGCTACTGGCAGCCAATGCTGCCTCTTCTCTGTTGTTCTAGCGCCATGCCCTCCAGCTTGTAGCGCCCGGAGGACCGGAGCAAGTACGCGATGCTAACAGGTATGACTGTATTCGCATAGTGAACATACACATTTTTGGCGGTAAACGGCGGCTTGCGTTCGGAGATAAATGTAGAAGCTGTCGCGTGGCTTATGAGAGATGGCTACAGGATCGAATCGTAGTGTAACTTAATACAATGCGACTGCTGTCGTGTGCAAAGGTCACTGTGCGTGTCATTACATGACGCGCCTGGACGCGCCAAATGGGCAAGGCCTGTGGACCTGTTCCCTTGTCCGACACCGACAGCCCTGGACAGCCTCCCGTAACCCACCCAGAATCCGCTGCCATTACCGTATATGACACCTGCAGTGGATCATCAACCTCCAGCCGGTCCAGCACGCCAGCACAGTGCCCGGAACTTGCAGACAGCGTATGTGCACGAAGGGGAGTTCCCCTGACCCTGCTACCCTTGTGCACGCGTCGCCACGCGCCAATCTGGTCCACTAAAGAGACGACCAAAGCGATCATAAACGCGTCGCGTTATTTGCAGTAGCTACGCTGGCCTAACACCAGCATGCCACTGGAGGACCCTCACACTGGCCTCCACTTGCACACCAGGGGTATGGCACGTGCCTGACCGCGCTAGCCATGACGGCCCAACCCTCTGCCGTTGGCCTTGATTCCGGTGTACATGCACGTCCAAGCAGTCTCTTTCAAACGACACCGACCCATATAGCTGTACTTATACCTTTCAAGCTGCACGTGCGCTTACGCATCGCACCGTCCCCACCGTGGCACCAGCTAAGCACCCCGACACACCAGCGTTGCATCCCTGGTGGCACGTCAAGGGCACCTCACAACCTGCATGCCACAAACCCGGCGTCTGAGCGCATTCCTGGTCTCTGTTCCACTGCGGCCACGCTGGCGCTTCCACCCGCAATGTTGAGCCCTTTTCTCAGATTCGCTGGGCTCCCGTAACTGGTCAAAGGCCCTCCAACGTCCTGCAACAGCCACGTATGCCTGTTAGTGGCCCCTTGCCTGGACATGGCTATGTACCGTTGGGCCGCACCCGACACTCCACCCCCCATCGCTGACCGCAGGACAATGGCCCCTCCCTCCTCCTAAACCCTCTGTGCAGCCGCCCCACGCCCCGCGTGTCCCACGCTGCACAACGGCCTCGACACCCGCCTCCTGCCGACATACTGCCTCTCCGTGTCGCCAATGCCCTGCGCCGCCCCACGCACTGGCACACACTGCCGTGTGGCCCCCCAAGGCCCGGTTCCTGCGTGGAACGCCATCCCTCACGCCGCTGCATACAGCTCGCCAAAGAAGCCTTGTTGCTGCGGGTGGTGATGGCAGTGACGGGGAGGGAGGGGGCTCAAGCAAGGTCAGAGGGACCGCACCGTCAGCACAGCGGCGTCGAGGCCCCAACGACAGTCATTAAGCAGTGGCAGCTTGACATGGGCCAATTGACATCTTGACGTGTAATCCCCCTTCACGGTTGGCTCCTGAGCCCGACCCAAGGCCGCAATACCGTAAGTCGCCCGGAGCGCTCCCCACCATGTAGACTACCCCCCGGCTGAGACCGCGGCCCTGATCTTGGGCCCAACTCCAACGCCGCAGCCCGCGCATCATGTTGCGCTTGGTCCCGTAGCTAACATAACTGCACTGTCCTATACCCTAACCAGTCTTGCCCTGTCCTGCCCTGTCCTGCTAGGTACCAAGCTGCCCGTTGCCTGCTGGACGAGCCTCCCTCAGCTCACCATGTTGAATTTGGCGGGCAGGCTGGCGTCCACGCTGGGGCCGTTCTGGATGAGCAGCACCGTGATGTCGTGGCTGCGGGCATGGGATGTGTATGTTAGGGTGTGTGTCTGGGTGTGGTAGCAGGCGCAGGTGGTGCGGCAGGCGCAGCAGCGCTGCGGCGTTGGGGCCCATGCTTAGGATGGCGGGGCGCGTGATCCACGTGTTGGCAGACAGGGACTTGGACGCAAGTGCGGTGAACACACAGCACCTGAAGCAAACTGTTCGACGCAGCACCACAGGCCGGATCGGCCACGGGCCGGGCCGGGCACCAGAAGGCATTCGGGGTGCCAGGCAAGGAGGTGCTGGAAGAAGAGGACTGCGGCACGTGTCGCCGTTCCCCACCGCAAGCCCCTCACGTTGCCCACGCCCCCACCTGTACTTGAGTCCCGACAGCAGCTTGGGCGTGAGCAGGAAGCACTGCGGGGTTTCCTTCTGGGAGGAGGCGGCGACCAGCTGGTTGAAGATCTGGGAGGGTGCAGGCGTGGGTTGCATGTGGGTTACCAACGCTTGGTGCTGCTGTGTGTTTATGGGTGGTGGTGCTGCCCGTGTGTGGTGCTCCAGGAAAGCGGCCACAAGCCGGTTGAGAGAGAACGAAGTCAGGGCAGGCAGCACGTGTTTCAGGCAATCGCACGGAAGACGCCTTGGCGTGTGCGGTTGCATTTGTCCCTCTATACTGACCAGCCAGGAGCACACCCCCTGTGTTGAAGGAACTAGAGAATAGCAACAGATCATTCTTGTTATGCCGGCAGCGTACCTTGCGCTCGTTGAACTCGTCCATGCCCTGGTTGATCTCGTCCACCACTCGGAAGGGCGTGTCGGTCACGTTCTGGGGGGCAAGGCGGGGAAAACAGGGCAGTGCGGACGGAGACGTGTCATTCGCTGATAGGGTTCATGCAAACGGGCCTTTGGGAAAGGAAGGCAGTGGAGGGTTCACCGCGCCACGCAGACAGCTCCGTGAGTCTTCATACATGAACGGCATACTTACCGACCGCGGCTGTGGCACCAGCAGGTACGGCACAGTGCAGTAAACACGGAGAGCGGGTGCACAACGTTCCCGCAAATGTCGTGGGCGTGTCTGAACTGCTGCTAATACACACCAAGCTCCTCACCTGCAGCGCCAGCAGGTACAGCATGGTGCACACAGAGCGCTCCCCGCCGCTCTGCCGCTGTCCGTTGAGCACCGACAGGGGCTCCTCGGGCCGGAACTGCACACTGCGGGGCGGGGAGGGACAGGCGCAGCGGGCGTACGCGTGAAACGCGTGGAAACCGAGTGAACCGTCAGGTAGCGATGGGTTTGGGAACGGGGACACAGCTGCATCACTCCAGGCAGCTGCTACCGACAGGGTAGGATGCATGGCCGACAACACAAAGGAGTGCCTGTGCACCTGCACGGTTTCAAAAGCTGTATGACGACGTTTGTTTAAAATGGTCGCACTTACGCGATCTCGATGGCGTACTTGTCGAACTCCTCCGCCTCCCGCAGCCGCACCTCCCCCGCGCAGCCGATCCGCGCGAAATTGGCCGAGAACGACTGGTTGATGATGCCCACCATGGCCTGGATCTCGGGCAGCCACTGGGCCTGGAGGGGCATGTGAATTAGCGCAAGAATGGGGAGTGTGGGTTAACCTGTGCCCTGACTTAAGATGCCCACCACGGCCTGGATGTCGGGCAGCCAGCGGCCTAGGGGCCTTGTGCATGAACACGGCTGACTCCCACACCAACCCAGGCAGGTCCACGCGCTGCCCTCACCCTCCACGACCGTCTGCCCTTACCCATCCAAGTGTGGTATACCCCTTACTCCTCGGATCGCAAACTACCGTAACCAACAGTGCCCCCCCAAGCCCTGTCGGACTGAGCTCGCCCAGGCCCCACGGCCCGCACCCCAGACTGGACGTCTCGCGACTGAACCACGCAACACCCCTTGTGATCAACTCACACGATACCCATCTGTTGAACTGCCACCGTCATCCCGGCACCGCACCCCCTCCAGCACCTCCCCCCACCTTGAGGTCCTGCACCTCCCTCCGGATGCTGTCCAGGCGCTGTGTGGCAGCCTCCAGCTTGCGCTCCTGCTCGCCGATCTCGTCCTGCCGCCTGCAGGGCAGGGCGGGGGCAGAAGGAAGGAAGGGGGCAGGTTCAGCAAGCGAGTGGGTGTGCCGGCCGACACCACGTGGGTTCGTTGCTTGGCGGCGTTCACCGAGGCAGGCAGGCTGGGGCTAAGCGGCCCGGAGGGCCGTCCCTCTCGTACCAAGCAAGTGGGCCCCCGGGTTGCCGCTGCGATCCCGAGTCTGGGGCCCTAGCCCGCGGCATTCCTCCCTCCCCGGCCCACCTCCTGAACTCCCGTGCCACGTTGTCGTTCCTGCAGTCCATGCCCTCTGCCTCCGCCTCCTTGGCCTCCGCCTCCCGCAGCAGCTGCGCCACCGGCACGGCGTCCCGCACACAGGCTTGCACAGCGTCCCTGCACAGGCATCGCAGCGGAGGCGAGTCAAGCACTTGGAGCGGTGCCACGTACCACACAGGAGCCTCGCACACTGTCGCAGCATGGGGACCATGGGTGCGCCAAACGTAAAGGCTGGGGGGCACAGGCGCGCCGCCGCGCATGCGCTCCTGCATGGCTGCCCTGTGGGCCTGATGGGGATGGGCTCGCAGCCGCGGGGATGCACAGGGACCAGAGGTGCAGCGCCCACGCACAGCCGTACGGCCCCACACGGGACACATGTCCACCAGCCTGCCCTCCAAAGCCCCTCCACCCCATCCACAACCAATCCGGACAGCAAACCTCCCTTGCGCTGCCCCACCCCCCGCCCTGGTTGCCCTCTAGTCGTTCGGTTCGACCGGGTTAAGGCTACATATGCGACGTGCACCCACGACGTCGTCCGACCAACTTAGTTGATCCCCCCCCTGGCCCCGCCCCCAGCCTCACATCTCCTCCGGTCTCATCTCCCCCATAGCCGCCGCCTCCTGCTGGACCCGCGCCGCCTCCCGCTTGCGCGCCTCGTGGCTGCCCCTGGCGCCCTCCAGCGCCTCACGGGCAGCCTCCAGCTCCGCGCGACGAGCCTCGCTGCCGGACTTGAGGGCCGTCAGCTACAGGGGATCGATAACACATCAGCAAGGTGATGGGACAGTACATGCAGTCAAGCTTAGGACTGGGGTCTCGTTGGCGGAACGAGGGGGCGGTCACCTACGTCAGGTTGACAGGACGGGACGCACATGTTTGGGCAGCACACAGTGCCTAGGAGCGGGTCACGCGCTGCCAAACGTGTATGCCGCCAGCTGAAGCTTTAAGGGACTGTGCGTCGGCGCAAGTGGGCACATGATGCTCCGACACAAGGACCCTCGATGCCTAGCGCAGCGGGGCTAACGCCAGAGCAAAAAGCGGCCATTGAACCCAATCCCAACCTGCTGTTACGGTACGAGGCCACCCGCATAAGGGTAGCTGAGCAGGAGCAATGGCCCCACCTGCGCCGCCGCCTCCTGCAGGCCCAGCTCCTTGACCGCCACATGCCGTGACAGCTGCCACATGGCCTGGAGGCAGCCGTGCGTGTGGCGCAGCTGCGGGGAGGTACAGGGGGCGGGGGGCAGGGGACCGAGCATTGAGATACGGATTACGAACGGAGGATTTACGAACACCAGGGTGGATTTTGGTTCTGATAGCAAAGGTAATGACGCACGACGACTTCTGTTCCACGGCCGCACATACCAACACGCGCTGCCACGTGCACCGGTAATCCACCGTCATTAGGTGCTCCCCGGTGAGGTGCTTTTCCGCCACCCGTAACTCACCGTGGTCATGTGCTTCTCCAGCACCCTAACCCACCGTGGCCAGGTGCTTCTCCACCGCCCCAACCCACCATCGCCTAATACACCTTTGCGAGGTGCTTCTCCAGCACCCTAACCCACCGTGGCCAGGTGCTTCTCCACCGCCCTAACCCACCATCGCCTAATACACCTTGCGAGGTGCTTCTCCAGCACCCTAACCCACCGTGGCCAGGTGCTTCTCCACCGCCCTAACCCACCATCGCCTAATACAACTTTGCGAGGTGCATCTCCAGCACCCTAACCCACCGTGGCCAGGTGCTTCTCCACCGCCCTAACCCACCATCGCCTAATACACCATCGCGAGTTGCTTCTCCAGCACCCTAACCCACCGTGGCCAGGTGCTTCTCCACCACCTTCTCGATGGCCGCCCGGATCTGGGGCCTCCGTGTCTCGGGGTCCGGCACAGCCTCCTTCTGCACCAGCTGCCTCGCGCAGCGGTCTGCCGTGGCCTTGGCCTGCGTGCGCCTGCGGGCGGGTATTCAGGTGTGAGAGTGTGTTCCCAACCATGAGTGCGCACTTGGCAAGGCAGGGGTAGGGGTTGCCATGCACTGCAGTTGGCCAAGGCGCTCAGGGACGTTGGTTGTGGTTGGCGAAGTTGGAACAAGAGGGGAGGTGGCGTAGCGGAACAGGTGCACTGCGTGTACACCCCCGCGCAGTCTGGTGCAGCGGCGTGTGTGCGGCCTTCGTACGGACGGTGCAGGGCTGTGCGGCTCTAGCGCGATGCGAGGAGGTGAGCGGGCAACGGATCAAGGACAGCGCCCAGAGCCCGGTGCGGGCTGTGTCTGTGTTGGCACGCAGCTGGGACTGTGCGGTGGTGCCTGTGGGGCTGGGTGGAGGTGCTGTGGTGGTCGCATGGCGCAGGGTGTGCACCGGTGGCTGGGAGATGTGGACGCACGACATACCGTATAAGGCGGAGGAGCGCTGGGCAGGACCTTGGAGGTGAGCGTGCGAGACCGATTGGTTACCCCCACCTGGCGTGTTGTGCTGTGGCGTGCGCGTGTGCAGTGCGAGCGGGTAGGTGCGGGAGGGGTATACCCACTTGTCGGTGATGCGCTTGAAGGTGTCTTGCAGCTCCTGCGCCTCACGGCCGGCCTCCCAAGACTGCAGCCGGGAGGGAGGGGGCCGGCGGGGTTGGGCGGTCGGAAGGCAGGCGTAGTCCGGCTGGCGGCATGTGTTGGCGTCTGCCTTTTTGCTGAGTGGCCAGAACTACTACGCACCAGCATCAGCTTTCATAGCACTAAAAGGAAAGTGACGCACAGGCCGGTCATAGACTCATTCACAACAGCAATCTTTAAAGGCCTCTACCGCGCTTGGCTAACGTGCATACCTGCGCCTCCAGCTGCTTGATGCGGCGGTCGACTTCATCAAACTCCCTCCGCAGGGCCTCCAGCTCCTGGTGGGCGTGTTAAAATGCGTGGGTGTGAGTGTGGGCGTGGGCGTGGGTGTGGGCGTGGGTTAGCAGGTGCAGCTTGTAGGCCCCTGCCGTGCTCGCCCAGGTGGTCCTCAGGCTAGCCAACACGTGCCCCGTCCTGCGTGCCCAAATCGTCCCCATCTCCTCACCCACACCCTTATCCCACACGCTAACCCACCTGCTCCTTCATGGCGATCTCCTGCTGCAGCTCCGCCCGCGCCGCGTCCTCCTCCGCGCCACTGCCCCCCACCAGCACCTTGCCCGCGTACAGCATGGTCTGCTCAACGGAGCGCTGGTTCGCAGCGTAGCGCGAGCGGATCACGCTGTACTTGGCGCCGCCCACCTGTCGTACGGCAGGACGGAGTACAGCCGTACGGAGTACAGTCACACGGAGTACGGAAGCGAGGGCGTTTCAGAGGAAGGCGTATTGGGGACCGCGCAAGTGGGTTAGCTTGCAGCAAAGCTTCCGGGGCAACATGCTGCCTTTGCAACTGCAGCTAGGCCGGGATCCTGGGAACCGGGTCCGTTACCTCTCAGAGGCAACCGCCACGGACCCATGGTCGATGTAACACATTGTACAGCGATGCGGCGCTGAGGAACGACACGCACATGTCAGTGAGGCGTGTGCAAGCATATGTGCGTACTGTAAACTCCCACCCACCAGTACGGTGCTGATGCGTGTGTTGTCGCCAATGGCAGTCATGGAGGAGGCGGCGTGGCTGCAGGCAGAGTGAAAGCGGAGCACAGGGGAAGAGGTGGGTAAGCAGCAGACTCATGGTGTAAGGATAGTTATGGATACGTAACAGACGGACGAGGCGGACGGTAACACCTGCCTTCAATGCCGCGGCCCACACGATACTGCGCACTGCACTCAGCACGCACGGGCACCTGCACAGCTGCATCGCTACTCACTAACGCACGCACAGCTAGACGGTAACCAGTTCACAGAAACACGTGTGCACACGCCAATACCTGCTGCCAATGAAGACGCGGTCCACGCCGCACTGCGTGGCGAGCACGTGCATGACGGTGGGCGGGGCGGAGATGAGCTCGTCGACCGTGTGCAGGATGCCGTACCTGCATGGGGGGCCAGGAGGAGGGTACAGCAGGGGAGCCAAGATGCCGCGTCCGCACAGCGCGGGGCACGGCAGTGAGCGAGTGCTGCTGTGACAGGGTGCAGCAGTCGACAACCAGGCGGGACAGCCCTAGGTGTGTCGGATGACTAAGGCGAGCACATACACCGCACCATGGCCCACATCAGTGCAGGGCCAGAGTAGGGTTGTCACGTTTTGCTCATCCAACGGAAGCGTGTGGCAAGATAGTAGGTCAACAACTCATCCGCCACACCGCCCACCACCCACCCCATGTGCTCCTGCGCCCGCCCTGCGCCATACTGGTAGTTGTACGGCTGGGCCGGGTTGTGGCCCGACATGGCCACCCGCACGTGGGGGCACTGCAGCTTGGGGCCGGCCTCAGTCAGCATCTCGTTGTCCTCCCTGCGGAAGTGTGTATTAGCACGTAGTGTGTTAGCGGTTCTGGTGGGGATGGTGGTCGTTCCTCGTGTCATACGTGGGGCCACTGTAGCGCCGAGCCACCTGGGTGAACCCCGGGCCTTGCCATCGTCCCTGCCGTTGTGTGCAAGCATGCGTATGCATGTGTATTGGCCTCTCTGGCGTGCATCTGGTGGCAGTTGCTCCGTGAGCACGTGGGGTGAGCGCCTCGTCATCCTCCCTCCGGTGCCAGAGGGTGCAGCTGGGTGCGGGTGCATGGGTGTAGCAGATGGTGCTTTTGGAAGACGCTGTGCGAGTAACAGGGCCCGGCGCAGCCCACAGCAGGACACGTTGCGAAGGTAAATGGAGAACGGCTTGTACGACGCAAGTTGCACACAAACAATGTAATACACATGCACCCACCTGCAGGTGGTGATGAACGCGCCCAGCCACTGCCAGCACGTGCTCTCCACGTGCTGCAGGGCCTGGTTGGGGTGTATGGAGCCCCCGGAGCCGGGCGGGACGGACACCGACAGCTCCAGAGCCAGGGGGCCGTACACGGGGCCGCGGAACGCGCCCTGCAACCCGGGGCAGGGAGCAATGGGGCAGGAGGCACAGCAGCTTTATAGCATTGCATGATCAGCAACCGTGTACACCGAAACTTGGGCGTGGCTCAGTTAGGGCCCAAACACGTCGACGCAGAACGCACCCTGCGAGAAGCACCGCGTGTACGGGGCTCGGTGGGACGGCGGGCGAGGGATTGCACTATCGGGTGCGCTCCTTGGTAGCTGAGGTTCAGGACAGGAAAGGGACGCCGCTTGCTACTACCCACACCAAAGTACCGTATCGACGCGTGACATTTTGCTCGGTAAAACCTGAGTGCGAAAACTCCGACCGCTGGGGTAAAATCTTTTTCGTGTCGCCTGAGAAATCCAGTCGGCGCCACAGCCACGCACCGTTATAAAAGCGCCACAGCCGGCCGACTTCTGCAAGCATTATTGTCTTTTTGCCTTTGTGTGTGCATTGTGTAACAGCTGTGAGTCATTGCCGGTCAAGCAGGGACAGGTGGACCAGCTTTTATGGCCTTTTTTGCACGTGAACTGAGTGTGTGGTAAACCATCACCCACGGCCACGAATATTCCCTCGCCGGGCAGTAAAAGTTTTAGAGGCGTAAAACACGTTCAAAACCCATCAGAGAATGGTAAAAAGTCAAGCGGTAAAAAGTCACGCGTCGATACGGGACGTGCGATACCCCCTCCCCGCCTCACCGCTGCCTTCTGCTGCTCCACCCACGCGTGCATCTGGCGGATGTGTCTTAGCGAGGGCATGCTGCGCTCCAGGTTGGCCAGCAGCTGGTGCTTGCGGCTGGTCATGCGGTCCAGGCGGGCTGGGTTGGCGGGAGGAGGGCGGGAACGGGACGCACACAAGGGGCATAGCGGAGGGGGATTTGGCGGTTTGCTAAGGATAACAGCATAACTTGAAGGTTGGTGCTGGCTGCAAGGGCATACGGTATCGCCGCTCCCTGCCCCGTCCCCTATACTCAGCCCCAGCCCCGCGCATGTCATCCCGCAGCCCCGCCACGGCCACCGCACCAATCCCCTGCGGCCTACCTCTAGCCCGCATACTGTCATACAGCGCGCATACGTATGCGCCTCACCGCTGCCCAGTCCGGCATGCTCCGCAGCCCCACAGTGGCCACCACACACTCCCCCAACCCCAGGCCCCCACGACACACGTGCGGTGATACACATGCCTCACCGCGCGCCCTACTCAGGTCGTCCTGCAGCCCCGCCATGGCCCCCGCGGCGCTGTTGCGGCCCAGCTCCAGCTCCGCCGCCTGCTGCCGCACAGCCTGCCCCTGCTGCACCAGCGCGTTGTAGCGTTCCACCATGTCCTGCGGGAAGACAACGATAAGCGGGGCGTAGGTTGCACGGGTACGCGGCTAAACTTGGGCATAGTGCCATCGGCTGCACCAGTGCACCACAGCGCTCCGCCACGATTCACGGGTGTGATAGCTCAGCATGTGAATAGAGGGACGTGACGCCGCGTGCCGGCAAGTGTACTGCTATAAACGCTCGCAGTGTCTCTTGCCCCGGCTTGGCCTAAACCTGCCTCGGAAACTGCCTCCTGTCCACTGCATGCTGCACCTGCCACGTAACCCAGCGTACAAATGCTGCACGTGTGCAGTACCTGTGGCCGGCGCTCCGGCATGGGGCGCATTGCCTCCTACGCGGTCGCCACCCCCTCCGACCGTTCCTAACCCACAAGCATGCTAGTACACCCGTCCAACACACCTGCGGCGGGCGCTCCGGCATGCGCTGCAGGGCCTCCTGCGCCTCCGCCGCCTTGCGCCGTGCCTCGGTGATGTCCGCCAGGCGCTTCTTGGCGTCCGCCTCCAGGGAGCCCAGCTCGGTCTCGTGGCGGGTCAGCTGGTTGGTCTGGGGTGTGTATAACGCGTGTGGCATGGGGAGGAGATTCATTTGATGTCATGGGGCTATAAAGTTGTGGAGCAGTGGCGCGGACCCTTGGGGAGGCGCGCGTGCTGAGGTCATGTGCGATGCTGGTGAGTGTGCTAACAGTACAAGCGCCGGCCTGCAACCCAAAGGGACAGCGATGTACACCAAACTCTACCCACCAGTCCGTCCAGCTCCCTGGCCGCCCGCGCCGCGTCCTTCTCCGCCTCCTGCGCCCTCCGCTGCAGCGTAACCTTGGCACGCTTGAGCTCCGCAATCAGGGCGTCGCACTCCCTGCCAAGAGCACGAGCCGTCAATGAATACGTACGCATTGTCTTGGTATCGCCATGCGGGCGCACCCATCTGGCTTTGTGCTCTCCACCCGCGCTGCTGCCAGGCGCTGCATGTGCCTGGTCGTACTACAGCACACATCAACATTGATCCAACCTGCTTGCACATGTACATGCACATACCGTGAGTGAGTTCACTCAGGTGCGTTTGCAAGAGTTGCGGCACGCGTTCTGTTTGCATGCCTTCGGGAGACGACGCGGGACCAACACCTCCGTCAAGACCAAGTTCCGCGCTACCACGTCATGGCTTTATGTTTAGCAGGGTTAATATGTACATGCACATGCACATACGGGCCACGCACACAACTTACGGGCTTCGTGTCGTTGCACCTGCCCCAGGTGCACCCGCAAGCACACCTCACCACAACCACACCGTGCACACGCGGCGGCCACGCACACACACCTTATGGGCTTGGTGTCCTGCTCCTGCGCCTCCTCCAGGCGCTGCACCTCCTCCTTGCGCTCCGCCAGCCGCTCCTGGGCCTGCTGCACAGCCTTGTTGCGGCCGTCGAACTCCACCCACTTGGCGCGGCGCCTAAACGCCTCGGCCTGGGGGATGGGGAGGGAAGCGGGTGGCGGATCGCGTGAAGCGCGCTGAGGGCGAAGGGCGGCAGCTGTTGCTGACACGGCGGTAAGTAGCAGCTCTGCAATTTCAAATGCGGTAATGCGGTGATATGCCAAGGTGCCTTGTGCAGTGGTGCAGTACTGAAATGTGGGTCCCAGTCATATGTGACAGCTGGGCGGTGTGCGTGGGAGAGAGCAAGTCGCCTGTACTCTGGGCTAGTTGATGTGCGAAAGCTTTCGCACAATAGCGGGTGGGTGTAACGCCGTGATCATACGCCGGTCCGAAGCGCGCGCGCTTGCTTGAACTGTGCATAGTCCCCCGAGCAGCCTCGCCCCGCCCGCCCGCTAGCCTTCCATGGCTGGCCACTATGAAGAAGCCAACCCGCCCCGCCCGCCTGTCACTGTTCCCCATGCCCTCACGCGTCCCCCCGGCCCCATCCCCCCACCCTATCCCCAACCCAACCTCCACCCTCCGCCCACCTCCTTGAGCAGCTTCTCCCTGGCCTGGAAGCGCTCGTAGTCCCTCCGCTGCCGCTCCTGCTCCGTGCGCAGCTTGGACAGCCGCTCATCGCACGCCTTGTGCTCCTGGGGCCAGCGTGGAGGGCGAGGGGCCGAGCGCGCAGGGGCATGCAAGGAGCACTCTTAGCCATGTTGTACAAGCAGCGTGCGAGGCTGTTGGCCGTCTCAAGCTGTGCCCCGGGTGCACACCCCAACCACCGTAACCCGCGTCTACCCCCGGCCCCATTCAAGCCCTGTTCAACCCCCCTAGGACAGCCCCACAGCCACCACCCACCGCGGCCGCCCCCCGCTCCTCCCCGCTGAGCCTCATGATTAGCCTTTTGTGCAACGCGTCCCCTGCATAACACACTCCCCCGCCCCTGGCACTGTCCTGATTTGCAAACCCACCGATGCCGCCACGCGCTCCTCCCCGCTCAGCGTCACCAGCCTCCTGTGTTGGCCGTGCAGCGTGGCGTCCCCCAGCGCCCGCTGCGTGGCCTCCAGCAGCTGGTAGGAGTCCATGCTCGCAAAGTGGGACACGCGGTCCTGGGGAAGGAACTGCGTGTGCGGGCGGAGGTAAGGGGCAAAAGGGCGGCAGAGAGCAGTGCTGTGAGCTGAGACGGACAGCAATACCGCGGCGGGGGCCAGTTAAGCTATTCTTTCATTTGGTAAACTGGGTCGATACGCATTGCAATGCGTCAGTCTGGCATGCGGCCATCGGGCATACGGGTGCTTATCTTTGCTCCTCCATGTTGCGAGCTTGGGCTCGGGACCTGTATCAGCTGAACCCTTGACGGTCGTTCGAAAGGCCTCATCACTGGCACACGCACCTGGCACAGGTTGTCAAACTGGATGTTGAGCTTCTTGACCAGCGCGTCGATCTCGCGGGCGGGCACGTCGCGCCCTGTGGGAGGAAGGAGAGGGAGGAGGGTCGGTCGGTAGCAATGCATGAAGCCGCATTCAGCAAGTCTGACAAATAACGCCATCTGACAGTGGTACGTCTATGGCGCAAATGGGCTCGGCAGGCGTGCTGTGGGCATTAGCTGTAGCGTGGGCCCCCGACACGTTCCAGAACACGTGCACCGCCCGCCCCCGGGGTAGTCCTGCAGCCTTACTGTTGAGCTGCCACTTGCTCTCGTGCCGCTTGACCTCCTCGTGGCCGCGCTTCTCCGTGTGCCTGTGTTGTGCATACAACAAGACAGGCAGTGTTGGATAGAGCTTTTCAGTATTAGGGAATCACTGCATCATGTCAACACACGCAGCGTGCCCCGTGCATTAAAGTCTTGCGCAGTCGTGCCGGTGGCGGTGGAAATGGTGCAATTATGCTGCATCGCTGGTGCTGCAACGCAATATCGTGGCAACCACGCTCCGCACACTACGCCACGTTGTCAGGGCCGCCGTCCCACCCACACCGCACTCCGCCTCACCCCACCCCACCCACTTGGATGTGGTGCGGCGGATGACGTAGTCGGGCCCCGCGGCCCCCGAGCTGAGCGTCATCTCGATCCAAAAGGAGGTGGCCCCGTGGCGGATGTACTCGCACAGGTCGTCGCTGCGGTTCAGGTTCTGGGGGTGGAAAAGGTAGGTTGACAGTAGGTACTTACTTTGGAGCTTCAGGTAGGAGTATGGAGCGACTGTGACGAGCTGAAAACTCGGGCCAGGCGGTGGAGGACATAAGACTGGAAGTTTAAACCGGAAATCTGAATCATGGCACGGGTGTGCGGTGTGCGAAGTTATTGCCAGGAATTGTGCTGGTGCACATGGGTAGTTGCTGCGTTGCTAGGTGCGGAGAGTAGGGGGCTGTAGGGCTGACGACCGGATGCGGTACGTGCGGGCTCAAGGCGATTGGTGCGGGTTGTGTGGTGGTGCAAGAAGGAGCACCCGGGCCGCGGCGCGTACCCCGGCGGGTTTAGGGCCGGCGACGCAGCGGGGGCCGCAAGCACAGTGCCACTGCGTCGTGCTGTTGCGCATGCATTGCGACACGGATGCCCACACCAGGCGTTTTCACTCCGTGACAGAAGTTAGCAACCGACCTTGATGGAGCCGTTGAGTCCAATGCACAGGGCGCACACGAAGGACGACTTGCCCGTGCCTGCATGGGGGCCGGGAACAACGCGTCAGGGGCGAGGGAACAATGCACGACGGCCCTCGTGGAGAGAAAGGAGCAGCGGCAGGGGCAGGGGAGGGGCGGATCGGAGCAGCAGCAGCGGCAGCAGGCAACAGGAGCATGCCGCCCCATGGACAGCATACCGTGCTCTCATTAGTATGGGCGAACGACACGGGACAACTGGAAACAAGAGCCCGAGACCTGGGTCGGCGGCTCGGGATGCAGCCGACGTGTACTGCTTGGCGCGGACAGCGCTCATTTACCCTTTCCGCTCCCCTGCTGCCCTGCTTGTGCAGCTGGGCAGCCCTCCAAGCGACCCCCCAAAGCCTGCCGAACAGAGCCGCCTTCACCGCTGGTCATCCTTCAGTTACGCTGGGGCGGCCACGCCACCCCGCCGATACCGCACAAGTATCCGGCTCGTACCCAATCCACCCCGCTCAGCCCCGAACCGCCACCAACCACTACACCGCATCGCACCACCGCGCCACACCAACCACACACCACACCACAAGCGAAAGTTCAGCATCCCTCACCGTTGGGACCCAGCACCAGGTTCAGCCGCGGCCCGGGGTCGATGGTCACCGTGCCGTTGTACGTCTGCAGCCGCAGCAAAACGGGGCGCACGCTACAGGTCATCACCGAGTACCAAACGGCGTGCTGCTACAAGCCGTGATGAGCATCCCAGGTGATCGTGTTGATCCTGAGCTATTCCTGGGTGCTGTTTGAGACATGGAGGCAGGCCCTGTTGGGCGGGAGCCAGCCAATGCGGATGCATGCGCAGTGGCCATTGTTCGTGCCCACACAGCCGTGGCCAAGGCGACATTCCGGCTCCAGCTCTTCCATGCACGGCCCTGCCCGCACACCAGTCTCAGCTACATTCCCTCTCTGGGTTGCAGACAAAGACACGTACCATAAAGTCGTGGACCCTAATCTTCTTGATGGCCCCCTTGCGATAATTGGGCCTGCATTGAGGGGCCAGCAAGGCCGGACATTTGGTGCGTTGTGGTGGATGTGGGAGGTATTGCTGCATGGCTTTGCTTTCACCAAGGAGCACCGGCGCTGCACAGTGCAAATACCTGGCAAGGCCAGGAGAGTCAAGCGTCGTCTTATGTGGCCTGGCCGGGCGGACGCACCACCAAGGCAGACTTACGGCACTTGCCGGGGCTCCGCTGCTGGAGGGAAGAGCGAGAACGCAGCGCCGCCTAAGTTGGTTCCAGGTCCTTGCTGTTGTTCATCGTCTTCCTCCTCCTCCGCCTTGTCCTCCTCGTGCAGTTGGTGCTCCTCATCGTCGATATCCTCATCCTCAACGTCTGAATACTGCACGCGTTCACGTTTGACGCTTGGCATTTAAGTACTTCCGTTGAATTTACGCAAGGCGAGATGTAAACCGGGTGCAAAAGCAGCGCGGACTTTGGCCTGTTTGCGCGCGAGTTTAGCTTTCAAAAGGGGTCCGCCAGACCAGTAAGTGCACAAGAAGGGGGCGCAACCCAAAATGGCTGTACAACCCGAGGCGGTGTGTCGCCACGGAGGTCGGGAGCGCGGCAACGCGCGCAATTGGCGAGGCGACGCAGCATGCCCAGCAGGGGAGCTCCCCTGGCTGATAGTTTACAGGGGAGTCCCCAGCCCTTCGGCTCCAAGAACCAAGCACTGCAGATATTATAGGACGCAACTGAAGCGCCCATTACCAAGTAACCTGCTGCCTGTGGACACAACAGGTGCCCCAACCCGTCATCTGTAATCGGTGTTCCGCACTTACACATGACGGACGCCGACTGTACATACAGGGTGTACAAAAGTCGACTGCTGCTGTTTTAAGGCCTGCTTATCGGTGTCAGACAGTCGTCCTATTTCTGCTGAAGCTCTCGCAGCGCTCGACACGTCCAAAACCCTCAGTGATGTCCATACGATAACGCTCCGCACCCTAATAATCAAATACTGTTAGAGGTCCAGTTAGCAGGATGGTTTTCACGTCACAGCTGCGGGGTGCATTGGATACAATGCGCCAACTGCTCCCCGCGGAACTGGCGGAGCAAGCCGCAGTGCACCTGGAAACCCTCAGCGATGCAGCGCAGCCCTACATTCAGACCGTTCGCGTCGATGTCAACCAGCGGCTCAAAGACCTGGAGCCAGCGGAGATCGTCATGCTGACTGCCGCAGCACTTCTGCTGGCATACCTCGCACTGTCCTTCATCCAATGGCTTCTGCGTCCTTTCCGCGAGCGTGGTGTCGGTGAGCCATTCGTGCTGGCTCTGCAACGCGATTTGCTGAATGGGTGTGCTGTTGGTTGGAGCAAACTTCTGCGGTGGCCACGTGGTGTGCCCCTTAGGTGGCTACCCTTGCCTGGTCTTAGCAGCAAGTGGTTCTGGCAGTAGGCAATACCTGCTTACCCCTGGCCAACATGACAACTACATCGGTAGACAATGGCGGCATCAGACTTTGCGCGCTCCGCCGCTCCTCGACTTCCCATTCCCGGTTACCCAACCACCCTGCTTCCTCCCCACACTCCTCCCCCAGCCCCCGTCATCTTCGATACCATCCGCTCCGTCCCCTTCGTCCGAGCTCTCCTTAACAAAGAGAAAGCGAAGCTGCGCGCCAAGATCCTCGCCTCGCGTGCCGACACCTTCCAGGACAAGCTACAGCACCTTCCTCCAGCTTCCACCCCCGCTGGCCTGGTGCTGCAGCGCATGAAGCAGCGCGCCCAGGCCGACATAGACGTCACAGGCCAGGCGCAGGGCCGCTGCACGCTGTCGGGGAGCGTGTACATGTACGGCGGGGAGCACAAGCAGCTGCTGGACGAGACGTTTGCAATGTACTCCCTTACCAACCCGCTGCACGCGTCAGCTTTCCCCAGCGTGCGGCAGATGGAGGCGGAGGTGATCGCCATGACGGCTGGGCTGCTGGGCGGCGGGCCGGGCGGCGCCAACCCGCACGTGTGCGGGGCCATGACGTCGGGGGGCACGGAGAGCATCTTGTGCGCCGTCAAGGTGGGTGCGTGAGGTGGAGGGGTAGCTGGCTATGTGGGGTCCTGGTTAGGTGCAGGCGCACGCAAGAACGTCCACCTGTATATGGGTAGGTATTGCGCTGCAAGATGTGGAGGCGCTTGCGGAGGGCTGGTCAGGTTCACGATCAGGGAGGAGGCCTCGGGATGGTGGGCCAGCGCGCTCCACCGGGGGTGGCAAGTGGTGGGTGGGGATAAGCATGACAGTCGGGCACCAGCACGGGAGCTGGCTACTGGGGCACGTGGTGGAGTGGTGTGTTGGTGCTGTGACGTGCGAGGTGCTTGATCACTGAAGGCCCCCACCGGACACGCACATCCAGTGCATGGGGCGTGGCGTCGGTTGCGATGTGGGTCGGCTGTTTTGGCCAATACAGCACGCAAGGCGGCGGGCAGAGAAGCAGAAGGTTTGCAAACGATCGGGTCAGTGCGAAGTGCCGTCACATCCAGAATACTGGCTGGGTTCCAGAAGCGCCACACCCAGCGCTGGGCCCCTTAGAGCCCTGGTGTCTAGGCGCCAAGACTGATGGCGCACTGCTGCTTTGGTGGCCCGTACGGCCAGCCTTAGGGCAATCTACGGTATGCACAGCCTCTCGCACCGTACTCGATCTTGGCCGCCGCACGTCCGCACGTCCGCTCCTCTCCCTGGACACCGAGCTTTGTTGCTTTGCACTGTCCTGCTCCCCCCTCCCCCGTCCTCTCTAGGCCTCCCGCGACTACATGATGCAGAAGAGGGGCATCCGCGAGCCGGAGATGGTGGTGGGCGTGTCGGCGCACGCAGCGTACTTCAAGGTGGGGGCTGGCAGCGAGCGCGTGAGAGGACTGCAGGCGTAGGGCGCACCGACCGGGGGACGGGGGGACGAGTACGGCTACGGCGCGCCCCGCCGTGGCGGGAGTTTGGCCTACATGGCACGGTATTGCCGTCCTTGGGTGAACAAGAACGCGCCTTGAACGCTGCGCAACGCGGGACCCGCGGCCGTTGTCTCCAACCCCCAGGCCGCCGAGTACTTCCGCATCAAGCTGCACGTGGTGCCGGTGGGCGCCGACCAGCGCCTGCACCCGCGCGCGCTGGCGGCACGTGTCACCTCCAACACGGTGCTGCTGGTGGCCTCGGCGCCCGGCTTCCCGCACGGCCTGGTGGACGACGTGGAGGGCATCGCGCGCCTGGCGCGGAGGAAGGGTGGGTCATGTAAACGGTAGCAGCGCAGGGATGCGTAGTGTTTGACACATGCACGGGGCTGACAGGCGGGGCTAACGACGTGGAGGGCATTGCGCGCCTGGCCCGGAGAAAGGGTGGGTCGTGGAAACGGTAGCAGCGCCGGGAAGCATAGTGTTTGATACATGCGCGGGGCTGACAGGCGGGGCTGACGACGTGGAGGGCATCACGAGCCTCGCCCGGAGCAAGGGTGGGTTGGAGGGAGGGAGGGTGCGGGAGGGAGGGAGTGGTGTTGGGGTCCCGGTACCTGCGAGCAGGGCGGTGGGGGACGTGCAGGGCATCGCGCGCCTCGCCCCGAGGAAGGGTGGGTGCTTGTTGACTACGAATGGAATGGGTTGGCAAGGAAGGAACGGTAACGGTACTTGCAAGGCAGGGCGGAAGGTTGCTTTAGGGCACCTCCCGGACCGCGTGGAGGAGAGGTAGAGGCAGCGGCTGCTCATAGAGACAGTCATGTTGGTGGGGTGACGCGGAAGAAGGCGGCCCGCTGCATGTAAGACTGCCGAGATTGTACTGTTGCTGCTTGTTGTGCGGTGACCGACATGCGCCAGCCTGACGAGCCTTCGAACTCACCCTTGAGCATCCCTGCTGGGCTCTCCCCCAGGCGTGTGCCTGCACGTGGACGCCTGCCTGGGCGGCTTCTGCCTGCCCTTCGTGCGCAGGCTGGGCCGCCACGTACCGCCCTTCGACTTCTCAGTGCCCGGGGTCACCAGCATATCGGTGGGTGCTAGGGGTTGCGGGCTGTGGGTCGTTGGTTGCTGGCGGTTAGCCGCTGTTGGGAAGAGTGTGTTGTGCTGTTGTGCATACGCTCAACCGTCACACATGTGGATACCACCTGACCACCTGCGTTTCCCGCCTTCCTCTCTTGCCTTCCCTTGCCCTTGAGCGGCGTATGCACACCTGGTCCCTGTCTTCCACCCAGGTTGACACGCACAAGTTCGGCATGGCGCACAAGGGCACCAGCGTGGTGCTGTACTCCTCGCCCGACATACGGCAGCACCAGTACACGCGCGTCACGGACTGGACGGGGGGACTGTACATCTCGCCAGGTACGGCGTGCTGTACACACACTGTGAGTACGGACCTCCGCGTTCAATCTTGTGCCTAGTACAACCCAGCAACGCCCTGCATGAACGGCATGTCACAAACTCACCATTACTGGAGCAACCCCTCAAGGTTATGGTTGCCAGCTCTTACACATTATGCTGCGTACTCAATCCGACAACGTTGCCCTTGCTTACTTGCCTCAGCCATCTCCGGCTCGCGGCCCGGCGCGCTGATCGCCACCGCCTGGGCCTCCCTGGTGCACCTGGGGGAGGCGGGCTTCCTGGACGCCACGCGCCGCATCCTGGAGGGCAGGGACGCGCTCATCAGGGGCAGCAGCGAGCTCCTGCCCGAGCTGGTGAGTGGGCGGGCGGGCGGTGGAGACGCTTGGTCGGTAACGGCAAGACGCTGCGGTGGTGCTGCACAGCAAGTTACTCGTGTGCTGCCCAAGCTGGCGGGTAGGGGGCCTGGCGGGCCTGGACGCTGAGTCAGTAGCCCGAGGGCTTCGCGGCGTTGCGGCACCACGCGATCGGTTGCCGTGTAGCATGCGCTCCCACGGCTTCGGCGCGGCGCCGCCAGCAGGACCTTTCAGGCTCTACCACGCGTCAGGTCTGGCACTGCCCCAAATACCAACCTCCTAACCAATGTCGTACCTTACAACTGGTGATACGCAACTCCCACAGGAGGTGATCGGCGAGCCGGAGATGGGCATCGTGGCGTGGAAGGCGCGCGATCCCAAGCGCCTCAATGTCTACACCCTGTCCGACTGGCTGGACAAGCGGCACTGGCAGCTCAACGCGCTGCAGAGCCCCGCGTCCATCCACTTCTGCATCACCGCCGCCAACGCGGCCGCGGTTCCGGAGCTGCTGCGCGTGATGCGGCAGGGCGTGGACGCCATCCTGGCCGACCCCAAGGGCGCGCTGGGGGGCGGGGAGGGCAGCACGGCGCCGGTGTACGGGCTGAGCAACGTGAGCCCCGACCGCGGCATGCTGGGGGAGTTCCTGGTGGCATACCAGGACGTCATGTTGGCGCCGTGAGGGGTGGTGGCGGGGGTGGTGGTGTGGGTTAGGTGGCGGGGCGGGCTATAGGTTGGTGATCATGGCGTTCGTGGTGGTGTGGGTGTTCGGATGTGCACCTCAGGGCGTCGTGCTGGTGCCGCGGGCGCATAGCATCGTGCAGTCACCGTCAGGACTGCGCCTGAGTTAGGGACTAAGTGCGGTCCGGTGGTGTGCCAGGACGACGTCGTGCTGAATTGCTGATGGGTTTCGCCGGTACCGTTACAGAATGTGAAGGTGGCGTGTTATCTGTGGTTGAGTGTGTTGCTGTACAGGAGGCAAAGAAACAAGGAGGTGAGTGTGATGGTGATAAGGGCAGGCTTGCGGCCGAAGGAAAGGAGCAGGCGGCAGGCCGTGTTGTACGGTACTTTGTGACTGCCTGACGCGAGACGTGTATGCAATGCACTTGGCTGTGAGGCGTGGCGTTCACCCTATCGTGCTGCAGTGGCTTGATAGCACAGCGGGAGCAGAGGCACTGCAGGGGTGTGCCGCGTGCGTGCCTCTGCACAGTTTGCGGGGGAGCTCCCCTGTGCCTGTTAGCGGCGTGGTAGCTTTGCATGCAGCGAACAGTTCAAGCGCGCCGAACCCTGCCTTACTCCACAACGGTGCACATGATAGGCATGGCTGCATGGCACCATGACTGTTGGCTGTGCTTCAGCTCCTGGTTCAGCCACATCAACGGCCAGGACCACGAGTGCGCTGCAACGTGGACTGCTTCACTGCTGCTCTGGACAGCCTGCACGCTTGGTGTGGTGTAGCAAGAATCAGGGAGCTCTTGGCCTGGTGCCGTGGTGTGTGCCACTGTGCCTCTTATCCTGAGGCAGTGCTGCAGCGATGATGCATCAGGATGCATTGAGCCGTGTGCCCGTGTGACCCCCGGAGGAGACTCCCCTGTGACGAGCCACACCGTCCTGCGGTGCCTAATGGCTGCTATGTAACTTGGACTTGGGCATATACTGGTACTTGTGTTGCCTGTGGACCGTATCCATGGGGCTTTGGGAAACGCAACTAAATTCCCTACGGTACCAGGGTTGCCCCGTTTCAGTTCAGCGAAGCGCGTCTTTGTTGCATCCACTACAGCAAATGACGACTGGTGCAATGAGCTATATGTGATGCTGTCACATAGCCGTGCCAATGCTGCGGTTTGGCCCTGGTCCCGGCCGCTTTCGCGGCCCCGAGGACTACCTCGGACGCCACCTGGCCCAACGAGCGCACCTGCGCACCTTGCCAGCCCAACAGCTGCATGATAATGCAACTGACTTGCTGCTTTGCGGCGCTGGACAACGACAAGACAATGATACTGGTCCAGGTGACCCAGGGGACGTTCGCCATCGCCTCAGCTTCTGCGAACATGAGAACTATGATCGTGATGGCGATTTTGGCCGGTTCGTCATCGACGATGTCCTGTCCGCGAACGACGCCGCCCCAACGGGGTCCGACGTGGCCGCGGGCGGGGGTGGCGGGAAACCGCGCGCGCTGAGAGTGTGCGACCGCGAAACGGTACAGGGCGTCATGCGGGCGGTCCAGCCGCAGCAGCTGCGGGTAGCTGCCCTGCAGAGGAGGGCAGGGGCGGGGTATGTGGCGGCACGGAGCCAGCGGAGGGGCTCAGCGCTGGTGGCGGGGCTGCGGCGGTTGGCGGCGCGGCCCGTGCCGCTGCACGTCCGGATGCTGCCGCAGAGGGTGGACGAAGCGAGTGGGAAGGTGCGGACGGGGCTGCAAGGGTGGCAAGGAAGGGTCATACTCAGCCTGGCTGGGGGCTGACGCGAGGGCTGGGGCGCTGTGTTACCGTAAGCAACCCATTCGGTGTTCTGCAAGCGCCATGTGGGGTGTACCTGTGTTGCGTCACCCTGTGACGAAACAGTGCCATCCAGTACCAGCACATGGGCGGCCACACACCACCCGGTCGATTTCGTGATCAGAGCATTGTGTACCTTCTGCCGCGTGCGCAGGTCCCTCATGGGCTGAGGCCAGTAACGCCCTGGAGCCCTGCCAATGACACTGCACCTCCCTGGGAGCAGCGGAGGCCCCAAAGCGCAGGCGGTGGCGGCGGTGTGCAGCACCAGCGTGGAGGCCTGAGGGGACGAGCGGGCGCTGGTGGCGAAGGCGAGGGTGGGGCCGAGGGCGGAAGCGGAGGCGGGGCCGGAGGCGACCTGCTGTCCCTCGTGCGGGTCCGGCAGCTGCCGGCGTCGCTGGCGGCTGCCGTGCAGGAGCAACAGCCGGACGGCTTTGAAGCCCGGGAAGCACAGGCACGCGAGCGGGTAAGAGCGCAGAAGGCCGTTTATTACGGTGGGACTTATGGCTTGCGTGCGCTGCACAGCGCCTGCCTGCCTTAAACTTCGGACATGCTGTGATACCCGTCCTTGCTTGGCTGTCACGGCACCGCACCATGATTGCAGCGCCTTGATACCGCCTAGCCCTGCTTGTGGCAGGGGCAAAGCGGCAACGGTAATGCACGAAACCTTCCAGTCCACCCACCGCCGTTCCCCGTCCTGCCCGCCCCACCCCAGGTCAAGACACCGCACCCTGCCCCTCTGCCCCAGCCCTCCCGTGTCACCGTGCGCACCGCTGCACCGGCCGCGCGGCAACACACTGCTGCTGCAGCTGCCGCGATTAGCACGGCAGAACCCGCACACCCCTTGGGCACAAGCACAGGCGCAAGCGTTATTACGGACAGCGAGGCAAGGCCCGGCTTGCAGCTGGTGCTGGTGTCGGGTCTACGCCACCGGTACACACAGGGCCGTCGAACTCATTTCGGCATGGCACCTCGTCCCCATGGCCGTGCTGGTCTCGGAGGGCATGGAAGTGGTGGATGCGGCGGCGGTGGCGGCGGGCTCCGGCCTAGGGCCGGGGGCGCCTGGGGCCGGCCGGTGGGTTACCTGGCCACGTCGTGCGCCTTGGGGCAGCCGCAGGTGGCCCCGGGGGAGGTGTTGGCGGAGGAGGGGGTGGAGGAGCCAGCGGCAGCTGCAGTGGGGGTAACGGAGCCGGAGGACAATGAGGGCAGGGAGGGAGGCGGGCAGCATTGGCAGCAGGGTGCGGAGGAGTCGGGTGGTGGGAGCGGCGGGCAGGAGGTGGGCAAGGGGCGCGTGGTCCAGCTCCAGGGGACCGTGGGGGAAGGTGCAAGCGGGGGCGTGGGTGCTGAAGCTGATGCCGTGGCCGAGCCAGCGGCTGCCGCTTGGCCTGCTGTTGCAAACCCAGCTGTGGGGAAGGACGAGGTGAAGCTCAGCGCTGGGGCAGTCGGGGACCTGCTGCTGGAGGCGCACCAGGCAGGCGGCCTGCGGGCGGCGGAGGCAGCGGCTGTGGGGGCCGAAGGCGCTGCCGCCGCAGCCACCACCAGCCAGGAAGCGCAGGGCCGCGCGGGTGCTGATGCCAATGGCGATGCCAATGCTGCGGCAAGGTCACTGCTAAACGGCGCAGGAAGGGGAGGACTGGAGCGCAGCTGGGGCCTGGCCCCTGTCTCGAGCCCTGGCAGGGTTTCGGCCACGGGCTGCAGCGGAGTTGGCGCGTGGGGCACAGCTGAGCAGCGCTCGCCCCTCGACCTGCTTCTGCTGCAGCCAGCAGTCCCCTGCCGCACTCCAGATTTAACACATACAGCGTCAACAGCGGAAGTGACGCCTCCGCAAGGCCCGCGTGACGCCTGGCGCCCACTTGCCACCCTGGCATCGCTGCTGCCCCAGCCGGTGCCCGAGCCCAATACCCTGAGGCCTCCTCACAACCACCAGCACCACCAGCAGCAGCAGCAACAACAGGACGCAGCTATCCCCGGCACAGCTGCACCGCCCACCAATTACGATATCCCAGGACCCCATACTGCACCCAGGACCTCAGGCGACCCCAATGCAGCGGACGCCTCGGCCCCCATACCACCTGCTCCGCCCGCGCCTCTGCAGCTGCAGCTGCAGCTGCTCCTCCGCTCCTACGGCACTGGCCGCGCCTCCCTGGCGCACCCGGCGCGCCTGGCCGCCGGCTGCCCTGCCACGTGTCCAATGGCACGCTTGGCACGTGCCGGCGCCGAGCAGCCGGCTGTGGCGTTCGTGGCACATGGGGGTCTCTTGCACAGGCCAGGAGGGGCACCATCAGGGCAGCGCACGCGCGAGAATGTGGGGAGTGATACTAGTGGGGCTGAGGAGCCAGCAGCACCAGGTGGAAAGACAGCCAGTGTGCAGGAGGGGACTGTACACCAGGAGGCGGACGCAGGTGTGAGCGACAGCAAACCGCCTGTGCCGGAGCCTGGAGAGGAGGCTCCTGTCGTCCTGGAGCTGCCTGTGCTGCTGCCATACAGCGGTCCTGCCGTACTGCGGGATGTACTGCATGGCCTGGCGGCGGCGGTTGAGGGCTCGGGTCTGCCCAGCTGGCAGCAGCTGGCGAGCGCGGCTCCTGCCGTACAGTGGCAGCTGCAGGGGCACGTGGCTGTACGGCAGGGTCCAAGCCATGGGGGTGTCACTGCGTCAGCTGTGGCAGTTCCGTCGACGCTGGAGGAGCTGATGGCAGCTGACCTGCAGGCGTACTCTGATGGAGAGGAGCAAGATGGGGATGAGGAGGAGGAAGCAGCAGCAGGCCGGGTGCACCGGACGGGTGCGGGGTGGGACCAGGGGTTGCAGGGCCAGCCCGGACGCGGCAGAGCTTCTGTGCCCGAGGGCGGGCCCCAGAGGGAGCAGCATGCTGCAGAGGAACAGCAGCAATCGCAGCAGCAGGGCAACAGCCGCAAGCGGCGGCACAGCAGCCGCCGCACAAGCCTGGCCGTACCGAGTGTACGCACGCTCCCGGTGGTGCTGCTGCCGTCGCAGTGCGATGTGGGGGCCCGCGGGGGTGGCGGTGACGGTGCCGACCGCGGCGGGCTCGGAGGAGGCAGGCCCTTTGTTGGCAGCGCTGTGCGGTCGCAGGGCGTGGGTGCAAGGCTGGGGGAGGGGCACGAGGAGTCGGAGGCCGAGACGCAGTCGGCTTGCGACCACGTCGGGCGGACGGCGTCGGAGCTGCCTGGTGCAGTGTGTGTGGCCACGGCAGCCGTTGAGCTCTACCTGGACTGGTCGCTGTTGTCCCCTGGACTGGGGGCAGCTGCTTTGGCGGGCGGCAGCATGGGGGCTCGTGATCGTACGGCAGGAGGGGTCGGTGGAGGTGCGGGTCAGGGGGTGGGTGCTGAGGGTGTGGGTGGAAGGAGGCAGGGGCGAGCAGCAGCAGCCGCACGGGGTTCTGTTGAGGCATTGCAGCTGAAGGAGGTGCTCAGGCCCCGCGAGCTGCCTCGTGCGGGGAAGCAGGAGGGGGTGGGGGCAGCTGCTGCAGGGAGGATGGGTGTGGTGGGCAGGAGGGAGGGAGGGGGCGTGGGCGGGGCTGCTGCGTTGGCGCTGGATGGGTACCGGGCCTCGGCGAGGGAGAGGCGTGTTGGGGAGTGGGAGGGGTGGCCAGGGGCGGGGGCGCTGGGTCGGGTAAGGCGGGGGTGGAACCGGCCGATGGTGCCGATGGTGCTGGGAGGGCCTGGAGCAGTTGAGGCGGAGGCGGGGGCGCCTGTGGGTGGGGAGCGGGGTGCAGGGGAGGCCTCTGGGGGCGCGGCGGCAAGGGAGCGGCAGCAAGGCGCTGGTATGGCGCCTATGGGACAGGGCGCTGGTGGTGGTGCTGGTGGTGGTGGCAGCGGTGTTGGGAGACGGCCAGGCAGCGCAGTTGGGCAACGGGACATGGCAACACAGGCAGCGGCGGCAGCGGCCCTGCGGACCGGGGACCAGGCGGAAGCGGAGGAGGCTCTCGCGGATGTACCGCTGGCAGCTAGAGCATTGAAGCGCGGGCGCCCAAGTGACGGTGGTGGGGCCGGCATCGGGCCCAGCAGCCGGCCTGGCAGCCGCGGGCATGCAGGGGACGAAGGCGTTGATGCCCCGGCTATGAACGCTCCAACGGCGTCAAAGGCAGCTTCTGCAGCAGCAGCGAGTGCGGGAGCAGTAACAGGTGTTGCCGCTGCTACTCTGGCTCCATCCGGTGCTGCTGGCGTTGCTGTGGAAGCTACGGGCAGTGACCATGGGGCTCGTGCCCTGAAGCGTGCTAAGCTGCCGACTATGGACGCCGCGCAGGGAGCGGTAGGAGCTGCGGGGATTCCAGGCGACGCCACACCTACAGAGCAAGGGGATGGCAGCAGGGGGGCGCAGCACAGGCCGGTGAGCGCGGGCCGGCCGAAAACGGCGTCTGCAGGCGCCACTGGTCGGGTGGCGGCTGACAGCTCTGGTGCTAGTGGTGGGGCGGCCGGTGCTGCTGCAGCAGATGCCGCTCTTGGTGTCGGCAGTGCTGCATACAGAGCACCGAGGGATGTGCCTACGCAGCCTTCCCACGCCTACCCTTCCGCTGGACATGACAGCCGCGGCGCAAGCGCCGCTACTGCGGGGCTGTCGGAGGCTCCTGCAGTGACCGCCACGGCTGCTGTGCCGCCGTCAGAGGCGTCAGCATTTACAGGTGCATTCAGTAGTAGGAGCGGCGGCAGCGGTGGCGGCGGGAATGCCCTGGCCCGGCTGCAGCAGCTGCAGCTGCAGGGCGCCTCCGACTTGCAGTTCTTTCTGGGGCTGGCCACCGGGACGGGGGCTGGAAGTGTGGCATGTGCAGGTGCAAGCGGCAGGGGTGTGGGTGGAGGTGCTGTGGGCGGTGGCCCTGCGGCGGCCCAGCAGGACAGGATCGGAGCTGGTGGAAGTCGCGGTGCTGCAGGTCCGGCGGCGGCTGGCAAGCACGCTGCCGCTCCAGGATCGGGGCAGCAGCAACAGCAGCAGCAAGGCGGCCGCGGTGTGGAGGCGTCCCCGGGGCAGCAGCTAGCCACACCCAGCGGCGGCGGCGGTGTGGGTGTACGGCACGTGGTGGAGTTGCGGCTGCCGTACAGCCACGTGTCGCTGCTGGCGGCGCTGCGGCGGGCGCACGACGCGCTGGTTTCGGGGCGGCTGCTGAGCGACATCTGGCTGGAGGGGGAGGGCCGGGGGGCGGAGGTGGACACGTGCGTGCTGGACAGCGGGCTATGGCAGGTGGGTGTACGGCAACGCCGTACAGTGTCGTGATTGCAACAGTCATACAGGGCGGCTAGCAACGGGCGAAGGGCTGTGGCGAGAGGGTGGGGCTGGGTCTTGTGGAGGTGCATGTGGGTATAACTGTGAGAAACAGGGAGTTGGGCAACTAGCAGTGGAACGACATTGTGGAGGTTTATGTGCACGAGGAACAGCAGCCACGTGCCGGCAATACGTAGTGGCGGCGTATTGTAGATGAGGGCTCCAAGTCTCGTGCGCAAGCCGCTTCCCTACACTCACACTATGCTGTCGTACGCCCACACACCACACCACACCACCGGTGGTGGGCGCTTGGTGCTGAAGCCCGTCTCACCCTACTGCACGCCTGCCTCCTGCACTCACGCCCGAATGGATGTCCTGCGTCCTACTACTATTATTATTATCACCACACCACACACGCAGGCGGACGTGCTTGAGTCGCTGCTGGGAGTCTACCAGCAGCGGCAGCGGGAGCAGCAGCAGCGGCAGCAGCAGCGGGAGCCACAGGGTGCTGCGCCGATTATGCCGATTGGCACAAAGGCCTTGCTGCAGGTAAGCGGTACTGCTAGCACACGATAAGCGCTTCCACAGCATAAACAGCTTGGGAGCTTCGGGATTTTATTGCGACTGCTGTGACGATATTAGATGCTGCCAGCGTGCTTTGTCAAACACATAGAACAGCTGGAGACTGTAGCGTAGCGGTTCACGGCCCGCCCATTCCTCGTTCTCCGTACAGGTGTACGTCGCATTGCTGGGGCTGCGGCAGGCTGCGATAGCTCTGTTACACCACGGCATCAGGTGCGGACAGAGGCCACAGCGAATGCTACAGCAGCCGTGACAACAGGATGTACCCTCTCTTGCTGCCGTTGGCACTTCACAACCCTGACTGCATGTAGTTGCTACCCTTAATCATGATGCAGTCATCATTCATGCACTGTGTACATGTCAGGTGCGCATGATCGCATGCTCAGTAGTACGACAACGAGCAACGCATGGGTCTGGCCCCGCACTGTGACCCGGCCTCACCCAACAGGTCCGCCCACCTGCTGCTGGAGCAGCTGTCCCAACAGCTGCCACGTGTCAAAGACATGTGGGGCGACGCGTCGGACACGCTGGCGGCGGCGGCGCGCCGGGTGGAGGGTTGGGAGGGCGCGGCGGCGGGGTCGCAGGCAACAGAGGTCGACGGGCAGGGCGGCGGGAGGGGTGGAAGGGAGGCTCCGGGTGGCGGGGTGCCTGTGGACCACCCCGCCGTGCCACGTGTGCAGGAGCTGCTTACAGGCGTGGAGGCAACACGGCCGGTAAGCGCGGCACCCGACGGGCAGATACCGCACTCTTACGTAAAGGGATGTCGGAGCGGCGCTCTCATGCGGGCGTGCTGGGAGTCGGGACCCGAGAAGGTGCTGTTGGCCTGACACTCTTGTTGTGGCAAGTAGCTTTGCCCCTCCGACTTGGCCATCACGCCGCTGTGGAGTAACTGCCATCGTAAGCGCATGTCTACTCTGCATCACAGCACCGCCCTTAAAGCCAGATGCGGACCTCTTGCCTTAACCCACACTCCCGCGCGCGCCCGAGCATGACCTTATTCTTCCTGTCCCCGCTTCCTCGTCTATCAGGGCTCCCGCACGCTGCTGGTCACCGACCCACGGGCCTTCTTCCCCCTCTACCCCGCCGTACGTGCCTCCGGCCTGCGCCCCGCACACCTCGCCCGCCCCACCAGCCTGCGCGCTGTGCAGCTGGGCGGCGCTGCAGCAGCAGTTGCGCAACCACCACCGTCAGAACGGCGCTCTCCAGGAGCAGGGCCGTCCGGTACCGATGGCGGCGGGGACGGTGGAGAGCAGGGCGCCAAGGAGCCGGAGGCCCGGCAGCTGGTGGAGTCCGTGCACAGGGAGGTGGAAGCGGTCGCTGCGGTGAGCGAGCTGCAGCGCACTAGCTTGTTAGTTGTGTTATGCTCCCACCTGACCACCAGCATCTCCGTACGGTAACATTGGCCGTGGGCCCTTGCGTAGCCCTGGTGGCAAGACGGCGTGCACATGCATGCTGACTGGTAAAATGTACGCTGACGGCAGAGAGTACGCTGTCTAACCCTGCGTGGCCCGTTGCCATCCTTCCACAGCCCGACACGTGCCTGTTCGTAAGCTACGCCGTCGCGCAGTCCCGCGCCTTCCCGCTGCACCTGTTTGACATCGTGCTGGTGGTGGCGCACAAGCCGCACGCCTGGGGGCCGGCACCACCGCCAGCAGCAACGCCAGCGGCGGCGGCAACGGCTGGAGGGCCCAGGCCGCGGCACGAGCGGCGGCAGCAACAGGAGCAGCATGGGGTTGGCGGCGCTGGCAGGAATGGACGGAGAGGCGGAGGTGGCGACGGCGAAGAGGAGGGCATGCCACTGTACTACACGTGGGAGGTGGTTCCGGAGCGCATACGCGAGTGCAAGGCCGAGAGGTGCGACGTCCCTGGGCCAGGGCACACTGCTCAACTTCATTGAGACCAACTTCATTGAGACAAAGGAAGTATTGTCGTCCCGATAGATGGCGTTGCGCTTTGTGACGGGTGCACTTGCTTGCACGCCGTGCAGGTACCTTTTCTTCACCCGGCCACCGCCGCTGTACGGCACGGCGGGGGCCATGGCGGCGTACCTCCCGCCGCCGCCGCCGCCACGCCCCGTCACGCGCCCGTCCGAGCACCAACCGTCGTCAACTGCCGCCCCTGATTCTGCTATCGCGGTGCCGCCCGTTGGGCCTCAGCAGCGGCAGCAGCTGCAGCAGCAGGTCCAGGCTGAAGCCCTCACCGCTGCACAACAAGACCCGCTTCGGAGGCAGCAACAGCAACAGGCTCCGCAGCGCACCACACTCCCAGCGTCCGATCGTGCGCACGCCACGCGGCCCGAAGGGCATCAGCCGCAGCAGCCCCACCCTACGTCTGCTGCTACCGCCGCAGCCGCCGCATCAGCACAGCTCACGCCGGACACAGCTACTGCTCCCCTGGACAAGGCAGCCCACACCGTGCCTGCTCAGCACCCCAGTGCGCCCTCCAGACGTTCAGCCCCAGCAGCTTCCGCTTCCCGCGCCCCCCGGCCGCCTTCGCCCTCACCCTCCGATGCCACTGTCACCCCTCCGCCCACACTCCCCGCCCCCCGGCAACTGCAACCAACGCACCCCCCTGCCCAGCACGCGCCTCAGTCCCGTCCCGCACCTACCGCCGCCCACGCACCGCACTTGCAACCCCCTCGCCAGGCCACCGCCCCCCTTGCTGACCCCAGCCACAGCGCACCGCAGCGCCAGGCCACCCTCCGGCGGCACATCGTGGCCTCCTGCGCCCCAGGCAGTGTGCTGCGGAGCCGACCCGCGCTGTACCAAGCCCTGTTGCTCTGCGTGGAAGCTAACCCACACCAGCAGCACCAGCATCAAACGTCTGCTGCTGCAGATGGGATGCGGGGTAACAGCCAACCGCAGCGGGGGCAGCAAGAGGCAGGGCAGTGCGGGGCCCAAAGGCGTGGGGAAGGGGAGCAGGTGGAGGAGGTGGAGGTGGTGGAGCGTGTGTTGGACCTGGCGGATGTGGTGCTGAGCCCCACCACCTGCCTGGCGGTGTGGCCCTACGTGCACGGGGGCGGGGGGCAGCAGCAGCAGCAGCAGCAGCAGGGGGCGGGTGGAAGGGGCGGAGGGGAGCGGGAGGAGGGGCGCCGGACATCTCACAGGAGGAGGTGAGACGCGGTGCATGGGGACTCGCGGCCTGGACTGGCAACGTGGCATGCAGCTTCCTCACGACAGCCTTGGGTCACACCTTGGGGCACACCTTGGGTCACACCTGCAGCACCGGCGCCTTGTGCAGCGTTCCTCTCGACTCCCGTTCAGCCCCACCCGGGTACTTGCTCTAGCTCTGAGACGACGACGCCCCACGCACGGTACCTGCCCCATGCACAGGCGCATGAGGTGGTGGCCCAGCTGCTGCTGCCGGCGGTGTCCCAGCGGCTGGTGCAGCTGTCCACCCGCTACGCCACCGCACACGTGGTGGTGGAGGCGCCGCAGGTAGTGGCCACCGCGCTGCTGCGCTGCTCCGCGCCGCTCCAGGTGGGAATGAGCATTTACGATGTCCACATCCGCTACTTGAGGATTATAACTCGGCAGGGCCGTGCTCGCTAGTCCCTGAATCATGTTGTTAGTACGGAAAGAAGCGGGTGTGCAGGTCCGTGCATAAGCAGTCTGCGGTGTATCGTGAATTGGCCGCGATGCAAGGCAGATACGCAGGATGCCTCGACAACTTGCCCGGCCGTGACTCTCCGCATTAGGGTCCTGTTCACCGGCTTGCACCGCAGGCCACCGCCTTGCGCTCGGGGCTGAGGCTGCTGCTGTCTGTGTCTTCGTCCCCGGGAGCAACACAACACATCGTGACATCCACCATGGAGTCCTTCCTGCGGGCCGCACAGCAGCCCCAGTGCCTACCACCGCCACCAGCACAACCCGGCGGCGGGGGTGCAGGGGCAGGAGCACCACCGCCGCCGCTAATACACAGTTACCCGCCCCTGGTCCTGGAAGACGAGCCGTCGCCCCTGGAACCCCTCCTCGCCAACACGCCCTGCCTCAACCCCCTCACTGCAGCTCTGCTGTGCAGCCTGCGCCTGCCGTTCAGCCGCCTGGTGCCAGCCATCCTAGCTGCAGCGGAGGCAGCGGCAGCAGCGGCAGCAGCAGGAGGTTCAGTAGCAGCGGGAACGGCAGGGCAAGGAAGCGGCGGAGAGGCGCGTGGCCGTACAGATGACCTGGAGGCCCTGCGAGCCGTACAGCGCGTCCTGCCGTACATCCCGCACAACAGCGTGCAGCTGCTTGCGACGCACCTGGTCGCCGTGCAGCGGCGGGTTACGGAGCTGGAGGCGGAGGGGGGGGCGGAGGCGCCCCAGCAGCAGCAGCAACACAACCTGTACCACCATCCGCAGCAGGTGCATCAGCAGCACCACACGCGCCCTCAGGAGTATGAGCACCACCCGTACCGTTACCATAGCGCCGGTGGCTTGCCCGGAGGCCCCTACCCACACCCCCACTACGGGCAGACCGCACCACAAGAGGCCATGCTGGCCCCTGGGCCCTACAACGAGCCACGTTTGCCTCCCAGCCGCCACCACATGCAGCAGCCCTCAAGCCACCCCCATCCAGACGAGGTGCAGCACCCACGTGCCCACATGGAGCAACAGTACCATCCCCAGCCACAGGCGTCTGCGGTGCACGAGCCCCAGTACGGCCAGCCCGACAGCCCGGCGCACGGGCCAGCGTACGGCATGTACGACAGCATGGGCGTCGGGAATTACCACGTGCGCCGCATCGAGCCCGCTCCGCCGTACGGCGTACTGCCTGACTCGCCGTACGGAGGTGGCAATGGAGTACAACACCATGCTGCGGGCCATGGCCACCACCCGGAGCAGGGGTACGACCAGACGTGCCATGGCTATGTAACAAACAGCAGCTATGGCGGTGACAGCGGCGGCATGCCGGAGCTCGATCCTATGGCGGAAGACGACGTACTGCTGTACGACGACGGCCGGCTGATGAGTCATGCCCGTGCAGAAGGGCCGTACGGCGGGGATACAGCAGGCGGAATGAGGGGCCGTCATGGCGTGGACCGTGGAGGGGGTGTGGGCGCGCCTGAGTACGGCATAGGTGTCGTACTGCCGGAGGAGGAGGAACTACCCGAGGTGGATATCAATTTGGAGATGGAGCTTGGAGTGGACTTCATGGATCTGGGGGACGGCGAGGACGATGAGGGACTGGCGGCTGGTGTCCGTGGGCGGGCCTTGCGCGGCCAGGGGGCTAGCGGAGCTGCAGTACGGGGTGGCGTGCAGCTGCGGCAGCAGGGCCAGGTGGGAGCGCACGCGGGGGCAGCCATGGCGAGGGATGCTCAACGGGGCTTGGCGGAGGGGCTGGGAAGGTCGGACTGTACGGCAGCGGGGCACGGCCGCCCGGCAGGACGCGGGCACGTGTCGGCGCAAGCGGCAGCGGGCAGGCCTGCACAGCTGGACGCTGACGGCTTGCTGGTGGGTGGTGGGTGGTGGGTGGTGGGTGGTGGGTGGTGGGTGGTAGAGAGGGCAGCAGCAGTACGCACGTGTGCGTGACACCTGACATCCGGTCCTGCCGATAAGTTGCGTTGCCTGATCTGCCGTGTTGGGCGCTTGTTTCTGGTTGTACCGTGCGTCATGACGCCGCGCGGCAGCCGTTCACATCTCCGTTGCTGTCGCCTTGCTGCTAGTTGCCCTGACGCTGACAAAAGCCCTGGCGCTTCCACGCAGGATGCCTTTTTGGCCCAGCGGACGCACCAGGGTGCTGTCAGTGGCAGGGGCAGGGGCGGCTGGCAGCCCCCACACCCGCAAGCCCAACACGGCCAGCAAGCTGCCACAGCCGCACGGACAGCTGCGCCCGGTGCCGCCATTGGCACGGGCTTCCGCGGCGGCGCCGGTGCGTCTGCTGTGGGAGCGAGTGGCGACGCGGGCGCAGGGCGGGCGTCTGCTGCCAATGTGTTTGCGACGTTCCTGAAGCCGGGCCAGGCGCTGGGCGGCGCACCGAGAGGCCGGGGGTACTACAGGGGCGGCAGGGGCAGGGGCAGGCGGCGGGGTTACTAGTGAGGCTGGAGCTGTTACTTGGTTCGGTAGCGCTGGTCCAAGCTGGTTTGTCCTCCCAATAATCGACATGGCAATTAAGTAGTCTAGTACTGTGCCGCATGCGTTACTAGGCAGCTGGGGCGCAGACGCTGGTTGAATGGGTTGCTTGCGTGCTTAATGGAAGCTGATGGAAGCGCAGGGCTGACGCCAATGTGGAGTGTGCGTGGCACAGGTTGCATCAGGGGAGCTCCCTGAATAGCAATACCGTATGCCACAAGACGTGCACGCAGCAGACCCGTAATCGACGCATGAAAAAGGGTTGGGGCCCGGAGCTTTGCCAGTGGCGTGATGATACGCGTGAGGAACACACATTGCATAGCAGGGGAGCCCCCTTGTTACATGCGGCACAGCATAAAACGGTTACCACGCCCACCACATCACACCTACACCCGAACACGCACGACATTGGCGGTGTACTTCGTTTTACACAGGAGGGAGAGATTGCAAAGGGCAACAAACACTTCAATATCGCGTACTGTGTCCGACGAGCAGGCATGGCACACGACAAGTAACTGACGGCACGCATACGGGAACCTCCTGGGAGCTCTCTGGTGTGCAACGCAACGTAGCCGCATCACCCAGCATCACCCGGGAGTGTGTGGCACTGCCTACCGGTAGGCAGAACCTGGCAGAACATGCACAATCTCACCAATGCTTCGGTGCTGACACAGGCACACAGCCTCCACTTGTGCACCTGAATACCAAGCCGTCCGCTAAGCAGTACAGGGACGTCTACACCGCACGTGCTGTGAGGCCTCCGGTGCTGACGAGTAAGGCACCCAGCAGTCGACGGGCTCATGGCCTGAGCAAGTGGTACAGGGTTTCCTGCCCGCTAAACTGGCCATTGCGACCTGCATGGGCTGTTACTAACGAACGCTAGGAACACAACTGACAATAGTGAACATTTCCCCCACCCCCCCACCGTCAAGCAGAGCGCAGAGGGTGCCAGATTCCGAAAAGGGGTCACAGGGGGGTGGACGGAGGGATACCGGCAATGGGGTCACTTTCGGTATCTGGCAGATGTGTGTGGGTCAGGTTCGACAGCCCAGGATGCCGGAGGGGGGGCAGGTCCGGCAGCCCAGGATGCGGGACGTGGGGCAGGTCAGGCAGCCAGGATGCGGCACGTGGGGTCAAAGTTGGAAGCCGAGGCTTTCCAATTGGGGCCAGCGTTAAAAGCTGGATTGTCGTTTAATGTTTAGTGCCGGCATCCGGGGATAGTAGGCGCGGGTCAAGCGGTGCATAAGGCTTCAACACGGCAACAGCAAGTCACCCCGACCGACCATGTCACGCTCCACTCCCATTCTGATATATGTAATCATCATGAGCTCAACCCGCTCATAGAGGGTACACACCAGCATATCAGCCGACCTAGACTGAGGCATGCACGCGAACACGGCACGGTCATGAACCGGGATGAGCTATTCGCTAGAACATGTAAGGAAAAACCTCAAGAATAAGGTCGCGACGCGTTGGAGCCGTTTACTTGTATGCAGGCTGTGTCGGTGTTTGTGCACCACGGTGCCACAATGCCGGACAGACCACGAAAGCTTGAACCTGCTACCAAGCCCGGGCACACGACCTATACAGTGGAATGATATGTTTGCTGGTTGCTTGCTCCTGCCAGTGCGGGAGGAAAGGGCTCCGCTCCGCTCTGCCACATGTAGAACCCGCAGGAAAGGGGTTGCATATGTAGCGCAAAGGAAATTGAACAGAGACACGTCAGCACAGTCGTTATCAGCAATTGCGCTGAGCAATTGTCGTTGGGTGACATGTCGTGCATGCAGCATGCACTCAGGGGAGAGCTCCCCTGCACGCGGTATGCCACGTGGTGCCACAACGCCAACACTACATGCAGCACGACCGCGCACACGGCAGCTATGGTGTCCAGCGCCACCCTCGGCGCGGCGGCAAGGATGTCAACCGATATCCCACAACCGGCAGCCCGGGATGCCGGACCTGGCCCCTGGTGGCAGCCTGGGATGCGGAACCTGACCCCACGCACAGCAGCCGGGATGCAGGACCTGACCCCACAACCCACAGCCCAGGATACCGAACATGACCCCATAGTCAGCAGCCAGGATACCAAGTCTGGCCCCAGATGCGGAAGCCTGATTTTGGGATTTGCGTCCGACCCCCCCGCGCAGGATTCCGGGATTCCGAGCAACTTGGCACCCTCTGCAGAGCGTAGGTCCTCAGGTCCTGAGATATATGCTTTGCATGGCATGCTCATAGCCTCCACGCGTCCAAGGGCATGCAATACCGTATCCTGCAGCAAGTCATCACAACCAAACCGACCCCTCGCCTCAGACTACCATGCCTGCACCCTGTCCCTACAGCCGCACACACCTTGTGTATCCGGGTAGCCACGCCCAAGCGAGGCGTCAAGCAACGAAACGATTGCGCACGCAACTGTACTGCCCGCCCAACCACCGCCTTGCGCGCGCAGTCCGCCTGGCCTTGCACCTTTTGCATGTCGCAGAACAGCGTGTGACCTCCCCAGCATAGTCACTCCGAGCCCTTTCCTCACTTGCTCGAGTTGCTCCATGTTTTGAGCCTTCCCGGCTCGTGCCTGCTCGTGCTCAAGGCCCAAGAGGCCATCGCTGCGCCTCGGTCCGGTTATGGAACCCTCAGCTTTTGCCCACAGTGTCGCCATCTCGCCATTGCCTCAACATACTACGGGTAACAGTGCAGCCCGGCAGTTTTGAGACAGCAGTAGCATATTGCAAACAGGTATTAAGACCAAATAAAATCAATGCTAGCAGCATGGTAATAGTGTGTGCAGCACCAGCTTGATCCCCTGCACAAGAACCACATCAACACCTAGGTGTTGTCCGCCGTAACAGTTCCTCTCGAACCATGCGCTGAGCAACAACCTATACCGCAAGGCCAGCTGTACGTACGGCAGTGAGTGCTCCGAGTTCAGCTCCGTCCAAGCCATGGGAGCACGCACTTGCCACCAGTGCGTCCCGTGCTGGTGACACAGTAATCCTGACCACTCAGCTTTCGGCCTGCGCCCAGCTTTTGGAGCTGCAATGCTCCGTGATGCTTTCCTCTCCACAGGTGCTTTCCTTCCGACCGAATGGTCCCACTGCAGTCAAGCCGAGTCAAGTCTTTCCCCACGGTTGCAGTCGTAGCCAAACCCATGACTACCCCACGACAAAAGCGGCCCGCTTCAGCTTCCAGCGCTGACCATGACCTTGCAGTGCGCTGCCGTAATTGTAGCCCACCACCACCTCTTTCGGCCTACCACCTGCAGTTCATGGTCGCCCCACCATACACCTGCCCCTCGTCTGTGCACCCATCCTGCTCCTCGCCAACCGCGAACACCTGCACGTTCTTGATGACATCGGGCTTCGCCCCGATCTCAATTCACTTCACGTCCTCGACGGAAAGGTCCAAACCCTTCAGCACCTTCTGCGCCATGTTCTCTGCCTCGTCGAGCGAAACAGGTTCTGGCAGCGTCCGTCCAGAATCGGCTAGCAATTTCATGCCGTGAGCAAGGACACACTCTGCGTCCTTCACAGTCTCCTCCAAATCGTCCCCGCTCCCGATGCCAAACGAAAACTGCGCGTAGCAGACGCTGAAGGTGTCATCCTTGTCCGTTGGCACCACAACAAAAGACCAGTAACTCTTGCCCGCGAATGTCTCCAGGGAGCATTTGGAGCTGCCGCCGGACGACTACCGCTGCGGAGAAATTCTCCTGCTGTGCGCAAATAAACCGACAGGAGACGAGAAGGCATTCAACCAAAGATAGCCAGCATGTATGTACTGACTATGTCATGCTTTGCTAGCAAGGAAGAAGCCCTTCGAGCTGGCGTCGTACCAGACCAAACCGTCAGCAGCTTTCATCACCGCATCACCAGAGTACAAGTTGGGGCGTACTGCTGGATGCTGCTGCATGATCAGGCGCAGGCGCTTGTAGAATTATCGCTTGCATAATGGCAGGGCACGGCTGACGCTGGTGTGCGTGCCACGGCGCACCAAGCCCACCAGTGTCGTGTCCACGCACGCACGCACGACATTGGCTGTGTGCTCTGTTTACCTCAGGCGAGACAGAGAGGTTCTGAAGGGCGTAAAACACTACCAAGTCGCTGACTTTGTCTGATTTGCAGGCACGGCACCTGGGTTGCACAGTACGTTGTACGCGTACAAATACGGAATACGTAGATGTACGGAATACGGTCATTTTCTGCCGTACATGAGAGAAATACGTTCTGCGGTCCAGGCCTGGCACGGCACGTGGCAGTGTCACACGTACCAGGACCGTCCCAGGGAGGTCCCAGGGAGATCAGGCGCCAACAAAACCACGCCACAACGACTGCATACGCATATGCGAGACACTTCTGATGCCTCAATAACTTGTGGCTTAGTTGCCGCGGTGCCTTGCAGGGAGCTCCCCTGATGTCTGGCAGCACACGGGAGGGGACCTCCCTTGCTCCAGGGGGTGGGACTGGCACGACCGTATTTTTAGCGTATTTGAGCGTATTTTGCGAACAGACCCCCGTATTTTACGTATTTCTAAAAATACGCTCATTTGGGAACGTACAGTGCAGCCCAGCACGGCACCGATTACTGCTGTCTGATGGCACGCAACGCGACTGACCGCCTGGGAGCCATGGGAGGCACTTCGTTGCATCAGGGAACTCCCCTGTGTTACACTGCCAAGGCAGAACCTGCACATTCGCACCACTGAATGAGGACGCACCCTCCACGATGCATGTGCATAGCCTTTATCTAACAGTGCAGGCATGTGTACAGAGCGCGTGTGACGAGGTTGTCAACGCTGGCGAGTCAGACACCCACCCGACGGGCGTATGGCCCGAGCGAGTGCAATTGGGTTTCATGCCCATTAACGGTTCGGTTCGACCTGAACAGTGCATCCGGCATGAACCGCTGCTAACGCACGCCAGGAACACAACCGACGCTGGTAACTATTCCCCCACAAAAGCAGACCGCAGGTCCTCAGGTCCTTAGATATACGTCTTGCATCGCATACGTACTCATACGGTAGCCTCCAGCTAGCCTCCGTGCAGGTTGCCCAACAAAGTTATCAGAATCAAACCAACATTCCAAAGATCGCCTCACCGCGTCATGCCTGCACCCTTTCCCGGCACGCGCAAAAACCTTGGCAATCCGCGTGTAATCACACCCACGCGCAACCGCAAGCGAACCATTGCGCACGCAACCGGCCTCCCCAACCACAGCCTTGCACCCTTTGCACCTCACAGAATAAAGCAATATACCTATGGCATACATCCAACCCTGCGTACTCGAGTGCTAACCCCCCAGCAGCACTGCTGCTCCCCACAGACGTTTCATACCCACATATGCACCGCCCAGGTGCTACTAAGGAATGCAGCGCACGCCCATATGCAATCCTTCCCCACGGCAGTGCCCGCTCTGCCTTCACGCCCCACAGAGAAAAGAAGGTCGAGCATACTAGGTGCGCGCCGAGCATGCTCCTGCTCAGACTTATTACCCACCAAAACGTTGCCGTCCGCGTCATCCTCACAGCTGTGGGCTCGTGGCGCTCCCCTGCTTTCCAACATGGCCTCGTTTTCACAAGACAGCCGCCCTCAACGTCTGTTGTCCTCACTACGCCGGCTGGGCACACCCCCTGTCTGCCTCCCCTGCGAGCTGTCCACGCTCCCGCCCGCCGCTTCAAATGCTGCCGCCCCCGCGGCCGCAAGGCTGCCGGGCGCAAACTGCCCGCCGCCCCCTGACAGCATCGATTTCCTCGACCGCTGCTGCGCATTGTACAACATCTGCTGCTGCTGATGGAACTGCTGCAGCTGTGCCAGCTGCTGCATCTGCGCCAGCTGCTGCTGCTGGTACGCCGTCAGCCCCGCCCCCGCCCCAGCCGCCCCTCCCGACGCCCCCGCCATTGCCCGCCGCTGGTCCCCCGGGTGAAACACCCCGGCCCCGCCAGCGTCCGCACGCGGGCTCACCCCGCCAGATCCCCCAGTCGGCACAGCTGCCCCAGCCCCTGGCAGCCCCACAATCGCCCGATTAGCAGTTCCCGTGCCCGTGTTGCTGAGCCGACTGGGCACGGTCGGGTACCCCCCACCCAGCCGGGTGGTGGAGCCCATCGCCGCTGGAGGGCCCGTGTCGCCGCCGCCCGTTGGCGCGGACGAGTACAGGGGGCCGCCGCCACCGCCGCCGCCGCCGGAGCTCATGCCGCCAGCAATGGCCGTCAGGGACTGCAGGTAGGTTGTTGCTGCCATGCTGCCCGCTTGGCCCTGGCTCGCGAGGCGGTGCACCGGGGCAGGGGCGCGGTGGACGCGGTCGTTCAGGTCAGACGCGGTGACGCTACGGCGGCCGACATGGGCAGCAGCGACCCAAGAGGCAGCAACAAGGCCGCCACCGCCGCCGCCACCGCCGCCCTCCGCGGCGGCTGCGTCAGGCGCTGCAGCACCTGGTGCAACAGCCAAGGCGCTGGCGGAGGTCGGCGTCGGGAGGCCGCTTCCGCTGCCACGCGGCGAGCTGCGGCCGGACCCCGACAGGCGGCTGTGCCCGGCGGCGGCGCTGCCATTGTAGCTCCCGGTCCGGGAGTTGGACAGCTGAGCAGCAGCGGCGGCCTGCGCCGCCGCCGCAAGGGGCGCAGCCTGCGCCAGAAGGGACTGTAGGGAGTGCACAGAGTTGGACTTGCTCATGCGGCCGGAGCCGTTGCCGCTGGACTGCCTGGCGGATCGGGAGTGGGTTAGCATAACGGAGGGGCCCGGCAGGGCGCCAGGTGTGGCGTTGCCCTGGGCCGGCAGGGCGGGTTGCCCGCCACCGCCTGTAAGGCTGGAATCGGTGGCCATCCTGCGGGGGCGGCTCCGAGGGGATGTGGGCTGCGACACAGCGCGAGGCAGGGCGCGGCTGCTGGTCCTGTCGCCACCGTCGGTGGGTTCGACAATGGCCAGCAGGTTGCGTGGGTGGTTGCTTTGAGAGCTGCCCGCGGAGGAGCCCATGTTGCCAGCCAGCTGCGCAGCCGCTGCCGCCTTCGCCGCCGCCGCCAGCGGTGCAGCCTGCTCGACGAGCATGCTCAGCGAGGCCCCACGCAGCGGGATGTTACTCTTGAACACGGACTGGGAGCTGGAGGCGCGCCCGGGCAGGGGGCCGCTGTCAGGGCCGGACACAGCCCCCTGCGCCCCTCCCGGGCTCGATAGCTTGGCCGTCTCAGGCTGCGGCCCACTGAGTGGCCTGTCTTCCCCATCTCCGCTGCTGCTCCCCACTCTCAACACCCCGCCGCCGAAGTTGCCCCGCTGTATGGCCGCTGCCACCACCTGCGCCGCAGCGGCGGTTGTTGCAGTTTGCCGGAGGTTCGAGGCGGTTGATGCCCGCCGTACACCTGTGGTCCGAGCGTAGGCGTGGGACGACAGAGCGCCGAGCACGTGCTGCTGCCCCATCCCGGGCCCGAGTTCGGTAGGGCTCAGCATGACCACCCCACTACTGGCGCTCCCTCGCTCAGGTATCTCCACGGACAGCGCTGCAGCCCGTGCACGATTGGATGGCTGCCTCGATGCAGGGCGCACGTTGGACGCGACTCCGCCTGGCCCGTCCCAGGCCGCCTCCGGCCCCTCGCCCGCGCCCGTCCCGTCGACACCACCGCCTGCATCAGCCTCGCTGCGGACGCGCGATGCTGCGGTGCCGCTACCGATGACAATGCCGTTGCTGGCCCGCTCCACGCTGGTGCGAGCCTCCGTTGACAAGGACGAGCGGGAGCTGCCCCCAGGGCCGCCTGCACCAGCCCCTGGCCCCCCACCTGACCGAAGCTCCGGAGGGCCCTTGCCCCGATCCCCGTCCTCCCGGATGCTCCGCAGCACGCCCGACAGGCTCTCCGGGTCGTCGCTGGGTATGGTCTCCAACTGGGCCTGCATTGATGCTTCGGCTCGGCTGGTCGTGCACATGGACAGCGCCGCCTCCTGGACGCCCACGGCCTGCTGGGTCAGGGAGCCAAACCCGTGGCCCTGCAGCTGCGGCAGCGGCAGCCTGCTGCCGTCCGCCGCCAGCTCTGCAGCCTGCAGCCCAGCGGTCGCGGCTGTGGAAGGCAGCTGTACCGAGGCGCCGGGGTGGAGCGTGGGCATGGGCGGCAGCGGCTCGTGCCCTGTGCCGGGGGACGCAGGGCTGCCGCGGGCAGAGGCGCCAGGGGAGGCCCCCAACAGTGTGGTGGCTGCAGTGGCGGCGTGCGAGTGGGAGAGGAAGGAGCTCTGGGCCCCCCGGATGGCGATGTTGAGGGTAGAGACGGAGCGCTCTCGGTCGGGGTCCGCCAAGTGCTGCTCCGAAACCACTTCAGATCCAAGCTGCGAGGCCAAGGTGTCCTGTGGGTGCGTGCCTGAGGTGCGTGTGCGTGAAATGGTGTTGCCCCCCGCGTCGGTCACGTGGCTGGGGGCCGTCGTGCTCGTCCTACCACCGTGGCTGCCGCGCACGGGGCTCCCGCTCGCCGCCACAGCCGAAGCGCCTGCAGCGCCAGGGCGCCCTGCACCACCCCCGCTGCTGCCTGCACTGCCGCCAGCAGCCCGCGCCAGCGCCGCCGCAAGCTCCAAAGACGTGCGCCTCCCCTGATCCGGCGGAAGCAGGAACCGCTCCCTTGTCGCCGACGCCCCAGTCGTCTGTGGGTCGGCGTGTTTGGACCCTTCACCCCTGGCCGCCTCATGTGTGTGGCTAGTCTGCGACAGGTTACCCCCCATTACCGCCTGGTACAGGTTGTCGTGCATGCTTTCAAGCACCGTCACAGGAGCCCCTGCTACAGATGACCCGGCTGGCAGCGCGTAGGCTTGCAAACCTGACGCGGTCGGGCTCGCCAGAGGGCTGGTGGCGTGCGGCGACGCGCTGTTGTGTTGTGACAGGCTGCCAATGATACGCTGGTGCTGCGACCCTGGACCTGAACCCTCCCTCCCAACCGAGGTCCCCAAGCGGGAGCCGTCCCCCGCGCTGGACGTGCCGGCACCAGTGCCGGCGCCGCCCGTCCTCCCTGCCGAGCCGCTGCCGGGCGGCGGCTGCACGTCTGGTTCGACACCCTCCGGCAGGCGGTGTGTGCCGGACACCATGGACAAGGGCGATGGCCCATGCGGCATGGTCCCGGCGGTGAAGGACGTGGAGCTCCGCCGCTGCAGCGCGGCGTGGGCTAGCCCAGCTGCGGAACCAAGGGACGGCACGCCACGTGGGGTTGCCTGCCCATGGGTAGTCGCAGGCCTGTGGGCCGGGTGCCCCTCCAGCCATGCGGCTGGCATCTCGTTGTATGAGTGGGACTTGGCGGCCGAGCCCGTGCGGGCCTTGCTGGCTGAGTAGGCCTGCAGCATGGCCTGGTCGGCGGGGGGTAGGGTGGCGGGCGGAGCGGCGTTGCCCCACGTGGCTAGGCTTGATGAAGAGGGCACGGGCAGGCTGGAGGCGGTGGGCATTGGGGAGGAGGAGCGGGGCGCGTGGGAGGGGCGGGGAGAGGTGGAGGGGCGGCTGGTGTTGCTGAGGCGGGCGGTGTGCAGGCCGGAGGAGAGGCGCATGCCCGGGTTGGACGTGCCGCGGGACCTACGGGGAGGGCAAGTGGGACGGAGAGCAATATGTGCGGGGCGCGAGGCTGTTGCGTCGGCACGGCGCGATCACATTTCACGCCAGGCAGTCCCTTGCGGCATTCCAAGCCCAGGTGCGCCCCGTTCAGCCTCGCAGTGACCCGCCCACATCTCTTCTGCAGCGCAAGAGCAACCCTTGTCCTGTGTGTGCACACCCACCTTGAGGCTGCCGTTATGGGCCCCAGGTCCCCGGCGCTCAGGCCTCCCTGTGGGGGCAGCGACGTGGCCGTGGTCACCACGCTGAGGCCGCTGGTGCCGCGGTGGCGGCTGGAGCCCGGGCCCACACCGCCGGGCGCGGACAGCGGCGAGCGGGCGGCTGCGTCCGCCTTGGCGGAGTTGGCAGGGGAGGAGCCCGTGGAGGTGCCCTGCTGCGTGGGGCCCGCGGCGCTGCCCGTGCTGGAGCCGTTGCTGTAGGTCATGAGGTCGGAGGCACGGCGGGCCTTGGCCCGGGCGTAGGAGCTGGCGACCGCGGGGTCCATGGACGCCACGGGAGGGGGCGGCAGGCCCTGCGCGACAAAACGTGGGGCATCCGCGCACCAGGGTCACTTACGATCGGTCTTGCTTGTCAAAAGGCTAAATACCCCGGTGCGGAGCCCATCGCTGTATTTGTCAAGCCAATGTGACTCAGTGACCAGCGAAGTCGTCTAAGCCTTTCTGGCCAGGCTTTTGCGCTATCACCCCTCCGGTACCGTGCCCAATCTCTGCACCTGCATGGCCACGCACCTGCGCCTGCGCCTGCGTGAGGCTCTCCTGCCGCTCTGTCAGCGCCAGCACGTACGCCATGGTGTCGGAGGCCCTCCGCGTGCGCACGCTGAGCCCAAGGGGGCTGCGCGGGCTGCATGGGGCGGCGCTAGGGCTGTTGTGCGGGCTGCGTGCAGGGCTCTTTGGCTGGGGCCCGAACCCGGGCCTGTGGGTGAACGAGTGCGTGCCTGAGGCCCCGGAGCCGGCGGGGGCGCCGGCGGGTATAAGCCGGGAGCCTGAGGCTGCGGCGGAGAAGGAGCCGGCGGGGGCATTGGGCGCAAGGAACTGGGTGTCGGGCACGGCTGGGGCGGAGGTGGCCTGGCCAGCGGAGTTGTGCGGGGAGACGTTGGTGTGCAGCGTGCCGCGGGTGGTGAGCAGGTCGTCCGAGGTGCCCTGCTTTACCCAGCTGTTCCGCATCTGGGCCTGTGTGGCGGCGGCGGCGGTCTGCAAGGGCAGGCAGCGAGCCCCGAAGACAGCATCCGTTAGCTGCAAGCCGCAAGACACACACCTCCTGTACACAAAGGACTGCCAGCTTGGCAGCGTTCGCCACATACGCAGCTGCCCTGAATGGCGCACCAACCCACAGCCACTGGATACCAGCCCCAAGAGCAAATAGTCTTGTGTGTGGCTTGTGAGCGCGTTCAGCGCGTCCTCCGCCTTGCCGTACGGCGGCCCCGTACCTTGAACGACGCCACCGCCTCCTGCAGCAACGCCTGGCTCTGCGCCTCGTAGCGCCGCAGCCAGGGGTGCTCCAGCGCCTCCTGCGCGCTAAGACGCGCGCCGGGGTCGCGGCGCAGCAGGCGGGACACCAGGTCCTTGGCGCCCTCGCTCACCATGGCCCAGCGCCGCCCGTGGAAGGCCCACTCCGCCGCCTTGACGCGCTCCAGCACCTGCTCCAGGCTGGACGCCTGGAACGGGGTCTGGGGGGCACAGGGGAGGCAGCGGGTGTGGGCCAGATCAATGAAGAGTTCCGTTTGCACGCCCTTGCGCAAGTGCAGCGACGTTCTTGGCAGTTGGGGATATACATACTTAAGAGCAAGCGCTGCGCCACAACTGCATCTTTAGGTTTGGCTGGATGGTTTGATGAGACCATGGAATTGCCGTGGTTCATTACGTTTTGGTACACGCGCACCGGCCCCACCTGTCCGCTGAGCAGGAAGAAAAGCATGACGCCCACCGCCCACATGTCCACTTCGGGGCCGCAGCCGTGCTGCGGGAGGGAACGCACAGGGGAAACGCCAGCGCCTGCATGACACTCCTACGACATACAAGCAAGTGCGTAGGCATACAACTGCGAGTGCGCACGCACGATCTTCTTGCTCAAGGTCTGGGCATTATCCGCCCGACTCCGCCCACCCCACCCCACTCACCTTGCAGTAGTGCTCCTGGTCCTGTAGCAGCTCCGGGGCCACAAAGTCCGGGGTGCCCCCCGGGTCGGTGGGCGTGTAGAAGAAGGACGACAGGCTGAAGTCAATCAGCTTCACAACTGAGTCCTCGTGCCTGCAGCGCGCAAGGCAGGGGGGCACTTCGTGTCCTTAGTCAGTGCCGTGTGTTAGGAAGTACCTGATGTCCGGTTCACCGCGCAGGAGGCCCGGGCGCTCGGCACCCCCTGTCAACTCCTCTGCCGCCCTTGTCCTCCCCGGTCCACATCCACAAACCTCGTACAAGCGATGCGGTTTGCGGCCACTGGCCCCGAAGTTCCTCCATGGACCGCCTTCTGCCCTACCCAGCAGCCTCTCCCACAGCGCGTTGCGCCCTCCCTAATCCGCACCTGGAGGCGAACACCAGGTTGTCTGGCTTGATGTCCATGTGCACAATGGCGTTGGCGTGCAGGTGCGCCACCGCCGTCAGCAGCTGCTCCGCCAGCCACCCCACCTCGCGCTCGCAATAGGTGGCGCTGCCCGCCAGCCGCTCCACCAGGCCCCCGCCCTCGCACAGCTCTGCAAGCGCCGCCCGGCGCCGGAAGCCCGGTGGGAACAACCTCAGTGTGCCCTGTCAGGTCCTCGCCGGACAGGCGGTGTGCCCCGCAAGCAGCCCCGGCAAATGCTCACACCTGACTGCGCCAACGGCGCGCATCAATGCTGTAATGTGGCACTGTGACCTCTGCGTATTTGTGGCCAGACGTGTTCACAAAACGACGGTACTACGCTCAACATCTGCACGTTGGCTTCCCTTGTGCACTCACCCGCGATAAAGTACATGCGCGTTCGCGATTCCAGCACCTGCTTCAGGTGCACAATGTGCGGGTGGTGCCCCACCGCCGACCACACCATGGCCTCGCGCTTCACCATCTCCATGTACTCCTTGTACGCCTCCGCCTTGATGATCTTAACCGCCACGGCCTCCCCGCTGTCGTGCATGCGGCCGCGCAGCACGCACGCAAACAGCCCCGAGCCCAGCATGCGGGACCAGTCCACCTCGCAGAAGTCCGACAGCGTCAGCTCCCCGTGCGCGTTACGCAGGGCGGCAGCTGCCACCAGCTGCCTGCCCGAGGGGGTGGCCATGAGCGCCGCCGCCGCGGTTGCGGCCGCGATGGGGGCTGGAGGCGAGGCGGTGCTGCTGCGTGCCTTTGCAGCCCGTCGCTGCCGGGCGGCGGCCGTGCAGCGTGCGAGGTCCGCGGCCCATGCGTCCAGCACCTCCTTGTCATCGCCGTACAGGTCTTTGCTGGCGCCGCTGGCGCCAACAACCCGGATGCCGTACATGACCGCGCCATTTGTGAAGTGCTGCGCGGGCAGCTCCACCACCTCGGCGACCTCGCTGGGCAGCACCGGCTTGCCCTCGGTCCCCACGAGCTGTGAACATATAACCCGGCAGCGAAGGATGGCGGCGTGAGTTAGGGGAGAGGTACTGGAGTTGGGGACTAGCCACCTTCGTGCGATTAGTCGTGGACGCGCGTGCCAGGGGCAAGGCAGCCCCAGCTGCTGCCTTCTGCCCCGCAACCTAACAAAACACCCCATACCCGCAGCGCCGATGGCGAAGTGGCTTCATCCGTCATCACGATAAAAGCGGTGCAAGGGTGCGGGAACGCGGTGCCACACGAGCTAAGTCGCACCTTGGGATTCGTTGCATACACAAAGCCCCTCGCATCCAGCTGAGCCCAGCGCGAAAGCCACTGCTTGAAAAGGCGTGACCTTTTCCACATAAACCCATGGCGTATAGGTGTCAGCGTCTGCGCACAACGACAGGTCGTTTGGCAATTTGTACCGTTCTTGCCGACAGAAGTGCGACATTGTTGCTGGCCATGTTCAGTTAGTACCTCAGGCTCAGATTGTAGAGCTCGTACACTCGGGACAGCCTGCTGCACTGTCAGGGACTGTTCTCTCGTGGCAGAGTCCATTCTCTGCTCAAGGCCCTGACTTTGAGGTTGCCAGGGCCCTTTGCATGGAGCTATGGCGGTTTTGAGAATATCATATGGCGGTTCTGAGAATAAACGTCCGCTGTGGCCAATCGCGGGCGCCAAGGCGCGGCCCCCCAGTCCCGCAACAGAAGCACGAGGAAGCGCTCTTTTCTCCGCAAAATCGACACCTATAATTATCATAATTATTCATGGTGTCTTTGAAGTGATACCAAGGCATTGGCTGTGCTGGAGTTGTAGCTTGACAAGCCTGTATGGAGGCGCAACTTGTTGACACGGGCTACTGGAACTGGTCATGGCGGCAAACGGGCAGGAACGATAGTCATGCCAGCATACCGATTATTAGGTACATGACATACACATGTATCTGTCAGACGCCAGTACACGCCTTCATCTGGCGGGCCTCTTCCACACTGTCCCTTTTGAAAGTGCGATAAAAGCATATTAACCTGCGTTGGTCTCTATAGCGGAGACCACCAGCAGGTGTCAAGCATGTATGGTGCCGCGCTGAGGCCACGCAGGGCCACGCTGACATCGCCACCTGTTGACCGAACACATGCCCGGCTTGGGCTACTGCCTACTGGCGTGCGTTGGGCACGAAGCAGGCATGTGACAGTCTGCATGCCTTGTACCGTGCCGCTGCGACTGAGCGTGCAAAAGATATGAGTGTGCCGGAACGGCGGAAGGCTCCTGGCGACGAGGAGCCCGGTTATGCATTGGCTGCGGTTGTAGGGATGGCTGCCGTACGGTACTCATGACAGGCGGCGTGCCGCTCTTGTCAGGGGGCTGTTTCATGGGGCTGCTCCTGGGCCGTGTCAGCCCAAGTCAAATACGCCGTAATTGCGGTCGTGCCAGTCCCAGGCCCCTGAAGCAAGGGAGATCCCCTTCCGTGTGCAGACACCACGGGGGCTCCGTGGGGGAGCTCCCTGCGAGGCATCGCGGCTTCTAAGGCATGAGAAGTGTCTTGCACATGCAAATGCACTGGTTGTGATATGGCTTTGCTGGCGGCTGGTCTCCTTAGGACCGCCATGGGACGCTCCAGGACGCTCATGGTGCTCGTGACACTACCACGTGCCGTGCCAACCCTGTACAGCAGACCTTCATTCTCTCATGTACGGCAGAAAGAGACCGTGCTCCGTACATGTACATCTGCACGCCGGAGTCCATATATAACAATCGCAGGTAGCTCCAGCAGGGCTGGCATCTTCCACCAAGCCGATACGTCGAATCTGATTAAATGCCGGGCCCTTAAGGCCGTGTATCTAGTGAACCCGGAATTATTTGCACCCGCATGCCACTCAGGGAAATAATTTCCTGCCAGCGCCGCCTGCGCCGTACGGGCATCCCGCCCCCAAAATGCACTTCTCGCCTACGGTATCCCTTTGCATGACTGCGGAAACGCCCCCGTGCTCCGTTCCCTGGTACTTGACTTACTACCGCCGTGGCTCTTTTGCAGCGACACCGGCCAGGTGTGCGCTAGGAAGGCATGTGCTGAACGAGACGACAACACGGGAGCATGTTGACGGCAAGGGGGCATGGCCGCAGAGCAGCACGTGGGGGAGGGGTCCGGCTGGGCCCCACTAAATCGCGCCTCGGCATGTGGCATAAATAGTGAACCGGGAATTATTTAGCCATGAGTCTGGGGCAAACATGTGGTCGGTTGCAAATGAATCCCTCCAAAATTTTATGCTCCGCGGGCTGGAATCTGGATTTAATAGTGAAAATTAAATAAGATGCCAGCCCAGTAACGCAGTTTGATGGACACCTTCAGCAGCTCTTCACCACTGAGTGCCTTTGTACACGCTTGGCACTTGGCAGCATTATGCGCCAAGCAGCCCCTGCCGCCAAGGGCACCACTACAATTGCCTCATTGCCTGCCATCGCAGCCCTGCTAAGCAGGCCTGCATTGCAGACCCTCAATACCACTACCAGTAACGTCCGCATGCCAACAGTGCACAAGCCATCACAAGCGAGCAGCCCGCCTACCCAGCCCCCGTCCTCGTCCAGTCCTCATCCGTCCATACCGTATCTAGCGGCAAATTGGCAGAGGAATACAGGCTTCTAAGGCTTTCAGCACGCCCGCCGGGGAGCTGCACAAGGAGCAGCACTCCAGACAACTGCCGCACTGCATTGCTCTGCTCGCACCCTGCTACCATGTACCAGGCTACCATTATGCAGACCCGCTACACCAAGCCCCCACGCTCCAGACTGCACTACTTCGGCGCCACCGGTATCCCGATGGCAGACGCCTGCTGCTGGGGATGTGGAGCCGTCGGTTGTGGCCCTCCTGCAGGTACAGGTGGCGACCGATAGTAGCCTTAAGCTTGCGGCTGCGTGTACGTCTGAGGCTGCCCTACGGCTGTGGTTGCCCGTATGGCTGCGACTGCCCATACGGCTGGGGCTGCCCGTATGGCTGGGGCTGCCCGTACGGCTGGGGTTGCTGCGCCTGGCCTGGGTGCTGGGGCTGGGGCGGAGGGCCTGCGTATTGGACCCCGGGTGCGGGCAGGGCCTGTGGTTGCTGCAGCATCACTACCGTGGTCTGCTGCGCAGGTGCCATCACGGGCACAGCGCCCTGCAGCACCGTGAATGGTGCTGGAAAGCGCATGTTGGAGGTATAGGTGCCCGGGCGGCGGACCACTGCCTTAATCTGGTAGGATACACTGGACCGCACGCTGTTGCCCATGCCGGGGGCGCCAAGGGTCCTGTCATTCGATTCAAAGGTGCTGCTGGGTGGCGCCCATGGGCAGTTGGAAGCCCGTGAAGCGCCACTGGTAGTGGCCCGGCTGGACCACCTCCTTGGGCTGCCAGCGGTGCAGCTGCTGGCTGTCCTTGTAGAAGACGGTTTGCACGTACGTCCCGTGTCTGGGTGCGTACCTCCGTGCGCACGTCCGTGTGGCATTGCCCTCCTGCACTGCCGCTGCGCTGTTGGTTGCAGCCGTGCTGGTGCGTGTCGACGTGTTTGACCACCACGTCCTGCTGTATGCGCGTCACCTCAGTGCCTTGTATCTGCGTTTGCATGTGCCGGTGCCGTCAGGTGGCGTGGCCCAATGCTGTTCGACACCGCGTGGCAGCTGGTATTGCAGGGGTCTCTTGGGCCACTAACGAGGACGTATCCACAGCACATTTACTTCGATGAGATCCAGGTGTCCTGTCGTGCAGCCCCCTTAATGTGTCGTGCGACCCTGGCTGTTTTGTCCACATGCTCGTCCCACCTTGACGTCCACGCTCTCCACGGGCTCAACCAAGTTCAGGTGCACTGTTCCGGTGACCAGCTCACCGGGTTAGAAGCGGTCCCTTACAATACCAAGGGCATAATATATGACTTTAGTATGTCACACCGCGCACGGTGTGGTGGTCTCTGGGAGGGGTGCGCATGGATGTCGAAGGCAAGCGACGGAACAATACACCTGTCCAGCACCACTGCTAAGTTGTTGCCTTTCGCAGCGTTTCCCATGGTTGTCGTGGAACTGCTCCGTGCAACCGGTTTTTGGGCTGAGCCCCCGGCGCGAAGCGCACTCGGGGGGGCGAAGCCCCCCTTGGTTGCTGCCTGCCTGCCTGCCTGCCTGCCTGCCTGCCTGCCTGCCTGCGTCAGTAAAAGTTTCAAACCTGGGCCCAACGGCGCATATCAGGTAGTAGATATAGCTCGCATCTATTCCATGACATAGGCCTGGAAGCCAGGAAAAATCGGAAAGAGAAGAACGGTTTCACGGCAAGACGTGTTGAAACACACCGCTCACTATTCGAGCGCAACACAGTGACTGAGGCATATATATTATGTAACTGATATGATAGCATGCAAGAACGGTGGCTAGGTTGCCGGCTGTCGACAACTTGCGACAAACATTCAAAGCATGTCGTCCGCAACTCGGACGGGTAGGTCGCTTTGCACATGCGTCAGCAACTTTCCCACGTTTCATGTAATCATGTAGGTACGCGGCCATGTGCTTTCGCAATATATAGCCACGTTTGGGTGCCGTGGCACGTGGCACGAGGCGGTTGTACTGGGCCGCGGAGTTGGCACGAAGAACCTCAGACGTCCCTGAGCAAGCGGGCTCGGCCCATTTTCCCAGCTTTTGCAAAGCTGACATCGCTTGTTGGCTCTCGCGTCTCAGGTATGGGAGGTGGCGAAGGCCCGCGAATCAGGGGCAAGCCTCACAGGATCTATTATGGCATCAAAGAAGAGGTTGTAACGTCCCAAGCGAGTACAGGCCGTTGTCGTACCAAAGCTTGCATGACCGGGCGCACTCGCCTCGCCCGGCACTGTGCGGCCAATGACGCAGTTGGGATGGCGTTTGCAGCCGACACTTCAAGGTACACGCGTTAGCTGGCGAAAAACTGCCTTGGTGCGTGGGTGGAAGCAGGTGGAAGCCAACCCACAAGCACAAATTTCAGTCGGGTGCCCCTGTTGTCCAGCGCCTGGGGCTTTTTGGCATGCGGCATGAACGGGTCCCTAACTTTTACAGGCCAAGCTACGCAGTGATGCGGCACGTCGTGCTGGTAGCTTGATGCAGGCAAGGCCGGCAAAGCTGTTGCTGACTGCGCTGTACAGCCGAGGACCGCTCCCGCCTCCTGCACCACGTTGTGCCCCACGACTCTGCCCCATTTTTTTTGGGCGAGGCCCCCGCTTCGGGGGGCGGAGCCCCCCAGGATCACCCCTGTCAGTGTGTCAGTGTGTCAGTCGTACGGTTGTTACACTGCTACGCCGCTCCGCAGAGCCGGCTCACAGCACGGAGGCCCTGAAAGGGACCTCAAGGCAAGCGAGCGGCCCCCAAAATAAGGGCACGCCCCCTAGGCACACCCTCCTCGCAAGGGCGAAGAGCCACCCGAAAGACGGCACAGGCGAGGCCACACGCACACAGCAGCGCGCCGCACCCAGGGCCCAAGCCTGGACGGAGCAAGAACAAAGAAAGGGACAACCACGCGGGAAAACCCTAGGCCCAGGCAAGCCGCCCGACCCCCTGCCGGGGTCAAAAGCACATTAGCGGCGCCACGCGAACAGCAAGCCCGACGGCTCCCCCAGGCAAAGAGCCCCCACCCAGCGCCCCTAACCCACGAGCCCCTGCTCCCCCAGCCCAGACCCCAGAAACGCGCCGCAGCCAGCTGCTGAGCAGCGGCACCCACCCTGCACCCCCAACCCGGTACCCCCCACCCCCCACCAGAGAGCCAAAAGCCCGAGAAGAGCACAAGCACGCACGCCCAGCAGGCCACACCCCTCCGACTCGCAGCACTCCACCAAGCAAGCAGAGAGACGGCCCAAAAACGCCGGCACAAGCCTAGGTGGCCCTCGGGGACGCTCCCCTGGGTTGCCCTAGGCAGCCTCTCACGCCCGCAAACCAACAGCTCCTGCAACGCACGCACGGGTCACACTCCAAACGAGCCCCCACCCCTTGAGGCAGGAAAACGACAGCCAAGCACCTCCACAACACGACCAGGCCGCGCAGCAGAGGCACACGAAACTGCCTCATGGTGAGCGAACAACTGCCGTCCGCTGTACGACGTCCAAGGCACGAGGCCTGGTATGTCCTGACAGGCACGAAGCCTGCAAATGCGACCAGACCAAAGCCTGGTATGTCCTGCAATGGTGTCAGTGTGTCAGTGTGTGAGTGTGTCGCCTGCCGACCAACAGCTTTCGGCCTGCTCGTAATTTGTCTGGAAAGTAGCATGTTAACTCTATAACTTCTCTTTGGCAGAATTCCCGGCAAAAATCGCATGCGAAAGTTGGAATCGGTCGGGTGCGCGCCCGCGGGGACAGGGCGTTGACCAAGCTTAATGGCTGTCAGCTACACTCCGCAAATATAAAGCAACATCAATGATATCATAGCGCAAACCCTTTCATTGAGTCAGTTTGGCCGCGTGCTATGGCCCGCAAGCATGTCTCATGATTGAAGGCGCCGCCCGCGATATCCATCCACCAGTGTCAAAATGCAAGCTGTTTGGAGATATAGAATAGGAACTAAAAGCCATTTGCCTCTCTGGCGCACAGCCGAGGCGCTTCCCTGAGCAGTGCCGGTCTGGGCCGGCCAGGTCTGGCCGGTCAACTTATAAAACCAGACCTGGAAGTTCATATGTACCGTGGGATTGCTCACCAGGCAAGGAAAGCAAGGGAGGAAGCGGCATTGCAGGAGTAGGCCAGGGGAGGGCCCTGGAGGAGGATCAGGATCAACATGAACCTCCAATACTGAGTGTACTACAACAGGCCGCAAAACAGCCAGGGACCCCATGTGTGCGGGTGTGCCATTCATCTGGGCCCGTCACCGAAGCGATTCAGGGTGAAACCCGCAGAGCGTAGGGCTAAAGTAGTGGCGTGGCTGCAGGGGACACGGCGGAAAAAACGCTTTTCGGCACTGGGTGGGTGGGCTGGCACTGGGCGGGGCCGGCCAGAGGTCCACCGCGTGCGTCCGTGCGTCCGTGCGTCCGTGCGTGCGTCACACCTACCCCCCTGGTTTTTGGGCCGCTACCGACGCAGTGATGCTCCCTGACCATGAAACGGGTGGCGGGGGCGCTTGGAACGCACCCGTTTAAAAGATATGCACGTCGCAATATCAGGGGACCTCCCCTGCATTGGACTGCGGTTCAGGCGAGGTCTCGTAGTAACATTCGTGACCCCTATTACAGCTTGTCTGTGTTATCGATACTTCCATTGAGATCATATTGATAGCGCTGTGCTCCTCTGCTCGAGTTTTGCGACCAGTGTTGGTGTCGCAACTTTGGGACTTGACGACGGTGTCCACCGCGACTGTATCATCGTAGTTAAAAATGCTGTTACTTAGGTTCAGATGACATGAAAGGAAGAGGCGAACAGGAGTCCCGCGGGTCCTTCCTCGCGCTTCCTCTCGCGCTGTCACTCTCGCTCTTTCACGCTCTCGCTCTCCTACGTTCTCTTCGTAAAGACATACATTCATATCTCGTCATTCACGCACTCGCAACCGCGTCGCTTTCGCGCAAGCGTTTCACTCGGTCTGCCATTGCCGCCTCCGTCACACCTACCCCCCTGCTTTTGGGGTCGCCATCGACGCAGTGATGCTCCCTGATCATGAAACGGGTGGCGGGGGCGCATGGAACGCACCTATTTAAAAGATTTGCACGTCGCAATATCAGGGGACCTCCCCTGCATTGGACTGCGGTTCAGGCGAGGTCTCGTAGTAACATGCGTGACCCCCATTACAGCTTGTCTGTGTTATCGGTATATGCATTGTCATTATTGAAATCATATAGATAGCGCTGTGCTCCTCTGCTCGAGTTTTGCGACCAGTGTTGGTGTCGCAACTTTGGGACTTGACGACGGTGTCCACCGCGACTGTATCATCGTAGTTAAAAATGCTGTTACTTAGGTTCAGATGACATGAAAGGAAGAGGCGAACAGGAGTCCCGCGGGTCCTTCCTCGCACTTCCTCTCGCACTGTCACTCTCGCTCTTTCACGCTCTCGCTCTCCTACGTTCTCTTCGTAAACACATACATTCATATCTCGTCATTCACGCACTCGCAACCGCGTCGCTTTCGCGCAAGCGTTTCACTCGGTCTGCCATTGCCGCCTCGATGACCGCACAGACGTCACAGCGTTGCGCTCAGAAAGGAGTCTACATGTTGCTCAAAATGCAATGGAAACGTCGTCGGTCTCCAGGAGGCGCGCAGCGCAAAGTCTCAAGCGACGCGACGTGCTTTCACGCAAAACGCTCTTCCAGCACGCTACAACTCTGCAGCACTGACATATCACAGGGTACATGATAGGCGTGACATTTCATGGCGCAAGGGTGCAGCGCTGAATGCGTCTTTGGGCTGTCGCAACCAGGGGACTCCCCTGGTGGGGACAGGTACCCTGCGATCTCAGCGCCACAGAGGCGCAACGCCCCACTGACATCATGTACACTCTGGGCGTAAAAGGTATGCACTTACATAGGGGTAGATAGGGCGCAGATAGAGGTGCAGGCTGGGGTGCAGTTCGCGCAATACTTTCGCGCGCTCTTTCGCGCGCTCTCGCTCTCGCTCTTTCACGCTCTCGTCCTCCTATATGTCTTTCACATCGTATACAATCTTCTGTCGTCGCTCATACGCTCGCAAACGCGTCTCTTTCACGCAAGGCGCACGACCCGAAAATGTCTCAAACGACGCGACATGCTTTCGCGCAGAACGGTCTTCCAGCACGCTACAACTGCGCAGCAGTGACAGATAACAGCGTACATGATAGGCGCGATATTTTATAGCGCAAGGGCGAAGCGCTGAATGCGTCTTTGGGCCCTCTCACAGCCACAACAGCTCACGGCAACTCGTTGAGCTTCGGTCCCCACCCAGCCCGAAACGGGCGTCATGTACTTAGCACCGGCCCCCGTACCAGGCCTCGCCCTTTTTTTTTGCGCTTCCCCAGAAGCGCCTCCGACCCCTACGTCTGTGGAAGGTTTACAGGTAAAGACACGGAAGAGGACAGGCCAGCGGGAAGCCAAAGCCCATGGCGTGCAGCAGGTGAGGAGGGACGTGCCACGGAGCCGCCACTAGCCACAATAACCATACATGCGGCGTTATGGCCACCAGATCCCACCGGACCACGGCGGAAGGCAACTGAGTGTCGTACTGCCTGACTATTGATCTGTACAGGCACTGCTGCTGGCGCCTGTGCACAGCAACATCTGGTACCGACGCGCTGGGGCTGCGGCTGGGCGGGCCGCAATGTTGGGGGCGGCACCTCTAGCATGGCCGCAGCAAGGCCCGGCAGCAGGGGGTCAAGGCGCAAGGAGTGCAAGAAGCCCCCGACTCCGTCTTCCGCTGGGGTCGAGGTGCTTCTGCTGCCACCACTGGCTTCTGCGCCGCGGCTGGCCCCGGCCCCGCCCCTGCCGCCACCCTCGCCCCCGCCGCCACACGCCGCCAATGAGACCATGTCGTGCGTGAAGCGGCTGGCACGAGACAGCAGCAGGAGCAGACAACACTCTGTACGTCAGCAGATCAACATGGACACACGGGTATCTGTGTTGCCCTAGGTACTACCGCACACTTCATTGCACGCACTCGAACAGTCCGCCCTTGTACTCACGCACCTTCGCTACCTGTACTCAGCCCTTCACTCATATTATCCGTCCCTCTCTCGGCAAGGGTAGGAGGGGCAGTGCCGCAGGCACCAGTTGCCCACGCCAAGAGAGCACCTGCTGTGCGGGTCCTGCGCGGCGCAACTTCCAGGCTTTCCGCACCCAGACACTCCGGCGCCGGCTTAACCGCCTCCCTGACGGCCTCAACAAGCACTAAGGCCACGCCTGACCACGTAAGACGCACGTGACGGTGTGTAAGGCCACGTAGAGGCCCGAAGAGGCACGTGTGCAACCTTACGCATGGGGCTTGCACCCGTGGGCCCAAGCGCCAAGGCAACAACACCGACGCCTGACACGTCCTAATGCGTTGTATATATAACTGTACGTAACTGTATGTATGGATTTACAGTTTTGGCCCCCTTCCAGGGCGCAGCCTCGTCCCAAAACGGGGCAGGGCTGGCTCCGGCAATCAGGGACACGGGGTTTCCCACCCCTCTCGCTGTACGGTTAGGAGCCAAACAGCTCCAACACGTAACTGTATGTATACAATGTTTGTTAGCAACTCTGTAACTGGACTGCCCTGCCTTCACCCCAAGGCGAGCCCAGACCGGTACCGTCACCTGAGCCAATATTCCGGGGCGCTCTGGGTCTGCAGCCCCTCGAGGGTCCGCCAGATGCCCGTCAGGGGAAGAGGTTGTTTGTATCAAGGCCCCATACCTTGGCCTGCACACAGAGTGCTCATGGGCGCGTGTGTTTGCGGTGTAGTCCGTTTGTGCATGCTTGTTGAACGCACTGTATCAGTTGCCGGTGATCAGACTCATTGGGCACACGTGTGCGTGCACGGGTGGGCCCAATACCTTGGTACCAGTATGGGTACCACTACATGTTCAGAAGTCTTTGTTGAAGCCTTCACTAAAAGCGTGATGCATCACAGGAAGGGGCACGGTTGGGGATGGGCATGGGATGTCAGGTGGGCTGTTGGGCAGTTGGGTGTCCCTGCTTGCCGTCGTGCCCGCACATGTCATGCACGGGCGGGGTCCTTCATTTGGCCATTCAGATATCCTCGAACTTTCTCGATAAGGAGCTCGGTGTGCATGCGGAACGCCCCACAGAGCGGCACAGTGCTGGGGACCGGGCATGAGCATGTGGGGTGCAGAATCTGGGCAGCTGTTTTATTGCTTGCATTCGTGCCGCCCTGCGCATTTGTGGTAGGAACATGAGCTGGGCAACAAACAACACCTTGCGCTGTTATACTATATATGGTGTGTCCATGTAAAGTGTTACATGGAGCAGCATGGCGCTGGGGGTACGGGCAGCTGGTGTGGGGGTGCGGTACCTAAGCAGTTTGGTGCCCCTGGTCGTTCGCGCTGCTAGGGGCACATGTTCACGCGCGCCGTGGGTCTGTTAAAGGGACATGACCTTACCTGTCGAGCTGGCTATGCAGGAAAAAAATGTGCATGTGCAGCGCCGAAAGGAGAGGCACGGCGCTTCGGACCGTGTGCGAGCTGTCTGGTTGGTGGTACAGGGGCAGTTGGGTGTGCGTGGTCGCTTTCATGCCCCTGGGGGCACATGTTCACGCCCGATGGGCCTTTTGAAGGGGCAATACAGTACCGCTGTATGCAAGGACCACGTGTGCCTCTAAAGCGGATCGGCGCTTTGGACTGGGCGTGAGCTGTGTGGGTTTTGGCAACTGGGCAGTTGGTTGTCCCAGGTTGTATGTCCCTGGTCGCGTTCGTACCGCTGGGGGCAGGTGCGCATGCGCAGTAGGCCGAATAGAGGGTAAATTGAGATGATATTCAACTCTGTATTCAAGAAACTTATGTGCATGTGAGGCGCCCCACAGAGCGGCGGGACCGGGCGTGAGCAGTGTGGAGTGCAGCACCTGTACAGCTGTGTCCTTGCTTGCGCTCGTGTTGCTGGGCGGACGTTGTGCATGCGGGATGGGCCTGTACAAGGAGGAACTCAGATGCATTTGAAGCACTGTATGCAAGGTTGGTCGCCCGTGTGAGGGTTGGCGCGGCGCTGAGGTGTGAGCTGTGTGTGCCTGTGTGGTGTATCACCTGGGCGCTGAGGTGTCCTGGCCGGCACTCGTGCCGCTTGGGGGCCGTGTGCATGCCGGGTCAGAACATGAACTGGGCAACAAAGATATCTAGTTTTGATACCATCATTTGGGTTGCCCATGTGAAATATCACAGGGAGCGGGATGGTGCTGGGGAATGGGCATGAGGGGTGGAGGCGCGGTATATGGGCAGCTTAGTGCCCCTGGTTGCGTTCGCTCTGCCAGGGGCACATGTTCACGCGCCGTGGGCCTTTTGATGGGTTGAATCAGATATCTTACAATCACATCTGGCCATCTTACAATCACATCTGGTGATCTGGTTTACACATGTGCTAGCCTCATCTTGCACCAGCATCCTTCCCACCCTTGCCACATACCTGCGACCTGTTGTGGCGTGCTGGGGCCCGGGAGACCGGCCCCGGACAGGTCCACACCGTGGGACCCGGCCTGGAGCCGACTCCCCCTGGCCCCCGGCCCCACCAATTTCTATCCGTGTCGTGCTCGCTGTCTAAATGCTTAAGGACACGTCGGTTCTTATGACCTCCCGCCTACCTTGCCCCAGGCTCCCTGGCTACCAGCGTCCCCTTTTACCGCCTCCCTGCCCCACCGCTGGCAACGTGCGGGCTGTCGCTGTCCTACGGCACGCAGCCTGCGCGAAGACATGGTGTTCGTGATGGGCGCAATTTACATGTGAGTACCAGAAGCCGTGCACCGCTCAAACTACTCCCTTATCGCCAATGGCAAGCGCATCCGTGGTCATCAGCGAAGCGGCCCCGATCGGCTGCTTCGGCCAGGCGTACCCGTCCCGGGCGGCTGCAAGCTGGCAGCCTTCGGCTGCAAACGTGGAGTACATGCTTTTGATTCAGAGAATACGACGCCCGTGGCCAACACCTGTGGCTCCAGCTCTGAATCCATTACCAAATGCCACCCGACCAGGCCTGCCCACTTCATGCGGCAGCACTTCTGGTTCCTGGACGTGCTGGTGTCGGGCGTGCACCTGCACACGGTGTGCAAGCTGGTGGTGGCGGCGCTGGTGCCGGCGCTCAGCGTGCCGGGGCTGCTGGTGGCGCGGGTGGGTGCATCCGCTGGGTCACGCCTCTCGTACCCATATCGCTTCATTAGGTCACACTGTTGGCGCCGCTGTACCACCAGACGCCCTGACGCGTTGCCCGCGCTGCATTCCTGCCGCATGAGTACAGGCCGCGCCGCGGTTGCCTCTGGCCCTGTTCGCCCGGCCACCCTGCCTCAAGCTGCCCATCCCGAAAGTCACCGGCCCACATACCCTCGACCCCGTCCTTGACTCCCAGACTGTACCTCTGGTCTCTGCATCGCAACCTGCTTCCTTGTCCCCTGTCAAACCGACCCCCAAAAAACCCTTTTTCTCACCGCCCACCAGGCCAACGCGCACCTGGTTGGAGCCCTGCTGGTGCTGCAGGCGGGCCTCATATGCTTCGTGGAGGAGGCCCTGTTCGTGGAGGGCCACTCCGACGACGCCCCGGAGCCCATGTACCCCGGCTGGCTGGTGGTGGCCACCTCACTCCTGGGCCTAGCCGCCGCACGCCTGCTCACAGGCCGCGGCCGCCTCACGCCCCTGGCCTCCTGGCTCCTGCACTCCGCCTACCTAGCCAAGCTCTCCATCCTAGTCCTCCCCGAGGCCCGCCTGGTACTACCCTCCTCCCTGCTACTCGCCACCACCCTCACTCCCTACTTCGTGCCTGTGGTGCACGTAGCGTGGTGTTGGGGTGGGGTGGACAGCACGTCCCTCGCGTCAACCCACATGCCAACCGCCCATCCCACCTCAGCCCCATAAGAAAGCGTAATTGCGGTATGTTACCGATGCGTGATGCGCGGCACGGCCCGCGCAGCCTTACGGCACCCTTGCCGCCTCCAGCGGCACCCCCTAGCCAACCACACAGGCAGGTGGGGGTGGGGAGGGGGCGCGTCGGGTCGGTTCGGCGTTGGCACGTGGCAGCTTTTTGTTGTGCGAAGATTATAACACGTGTGCGCCCGGGTGCGTGTCGGAGGTTGGGGCGGCACGTGGCAGGCTGGGCGGCCAGGCGGCGGGGGCGGGGGCCTGGGTTCGGGTAGCGGAGGGCGGTTGGGAGGCGTGGGGGCTATGGTCATCGGTCAACTGCATCGGGCACGTGGCATTTGACGTAATGAGGCTCTTTGGGGCGCAAGGCGTTGAGCTGCTCACCCTTCCAGCCGCTGCCGCACCCTGCCCTCCGTTCCTACACATGATGCCTTAGCACTGCAACCACCTGCCCCACACATGCTCCGCTCACCTCTCCTTCCCCTCCCCCTCTCTAATGCAGGCCGACTGTTTCCGATTCCCCTTTGCCGCTTTGCGTTTACCCCCACGTGCTAACATTATGTCCATTGGCTCGCCGTCTACCCGGCCCCGTAGCTCCGTACCCACCATTACCCACCCCTGCTCTCCAGCAATGCGACCATACTGCGTGAAGCAGTTGCTCTGTTTGCAATGCGTGACGTACAAGCGCATGACACCCGCGGCGGCTCACAGCGGCTGTGCCTCGCTAACCCGCACGCGCCTCCCCGGGACAGGAGCTCTGCCGGTGACCATGTGACCATGCCATACGGTACGGCTGCGTGGTGTACTGATGCACATGCGTCCCTACATGCTCCATTTTACGTGCAAAGTTCCCCACCACACCCACCTACATTAAGAGACTACGTGCACTGCATAATGTGCCCGCCCGCAGGCCATTGCGTCACCCTCGCACAACACCTGTGTCGCCTGTGTTCCTGTATCCCCTGCGACTCCACCACTACACGCCACCGTACGTCGCCGTCCGCAGGCCGTGGCGTCCCCCTGTCGCCTGTCGGCGATGCACTGGCGGGTGTACGTTACTGATTTCAGATGCACCGCATCACCATCCAGCCCAGCAGCCTGCTTAACCCTGCGCATATACAAGTGATCATGCATAACACACTGCATATTGCGCCCGTGGTTGGAAAGAAAGCTGTGGTTCTCAATCTGTAACATATTCTTCTTTACGCCCGCAGGCGGTCGCGTCCGGCTGCAGCCTGGCGGCCCTGCGCTGCATGATGCTGGCTGTCCCGCGGACTGAAGGAGCGGAGGCGGCGGAGCGGGCAGCGGTTTCGGAGCGCGTGCCGCAGCACGCGGCAGCATGGGCGCGCGAGCGGGGGGCGGCGTGGCAGCAGCAGCGGCAGGGGAAGGGGGAAGGGGAAGGGGTTTCGAAGCGGGATCAGGCAGGCGGCGTTAGTGGCGTGCTGGGGCAGGGCCAGGATAGGGAGAGGAAGGAGGGAGGGGTGTGGAGGGGTGAAAGGGAAGGGGGTGAGGGGAGGCGGGTGGGGGCGGTGGATGGGGTAGTTGGTCAGCAGGGAGGCGGGGCCGGCGGGGTGTGGCATTCTGCGTGAGGCGATGGCGCTGAGGGCGCAGGCGGAGGTGCGCAGGAGGAGTGTTAAACAGCCGGAATCACTCGCTGCTGATGCACTGGTTGAAGAGGTGAAGATGTACCTCGAAGGTTGCAGTGACGGGTGGGCTGGCATGCTGTTCAGCTTCCTACAGGCGCTAGGAATCAACGTGTGGGACTGCGCGCCTGCCCTGTGCTTGTCACCTAGCTCGTTGGCGCAGTGGAGGGTCCGCACGCACTTACCCTTGGCTCAGATCTGTTCGGCGTTTCGTGAGAGGCTATCGGTAGCGTGGTCAAGCACTAGGCTTGTTCCGAATCCCAGGGAGTGCGTTTCGGACGGTAAACAACCGGGTGTCAAGATGTGCATGTATAAGCATTGGATGGGCGGCGTGGCTGAAGGTGCTGCACTCCCGACCTGGTTGCCGCATATTAAGGCTAGCATCCCGCCCGCACAGCACAAGCAATTGATGCGTTTCCGGCTCGGCTGCTGGCCACTTGCTGCGAATAGGACTTGCAGTACGGTTGCAAGGGATATGCGGGTCTGTAAGGTGTGCCGTACAGGGATGGTGGAGGACGCGCTGCACGTTCTGATGGAGTGTCCTGTGTATTCTGAGCTCAGGTCTGCTCCTGACCTACCTATGGATGGTAATGTGCGAAAGCTGATGCTGGAAGGTGATCAGGTTCAGCTAGCAGGTTTGCTATCGAAGATTTGGTCGATCAGACAAAACGTTCTTGGCTCTTTGAATGGTAGCCTTTGAGCCTCCGGCTCGTACATGGGTCGTTGCACTTGCGGAGGGTTTACAGGAACCCTCGCCGTGTAACACTGACTGACTGACTGACTGCAGGAGGCAGCAGGGGGCGCCTGACAGGAGGATGTCGTGAAGAGCGTCCTGGGTTACAGGGGATTCGGGGATTCGGGTGTGAGTTGTGATGAGGGTTGACTGGAGCGCCGGTGGCGTGCATGGGATTATCATTTGTTTGAGCCCTGACCGCTCGTTCGTGCCTGCAGTAATGAGGCTGCATGTTGGCGCCAGTCGGAGGCGCTCATGTTAGGGTGGGGTAGGGCGTCACGAAGCCCAGCAACCTGTGCCCTCCGTCGTGTTGCCATGTGGCACGCAAACGGTACGCACGCACGCTACTGACTGTGCGCACATCGGTGATTAATCTGTGCACGGAGGCGCGCGGGTGAAATCAGCTGAAACATCGTGAAAGCAGGGTCAAGGCTGTCTGCACCGCAATCCTGAGGCGCTTGGGGTACCGGTTGAATGTGCCAACACAACACCAATTTCTTCTGACGCGAAGCTCATCGCCGGTAATAGTGTAGGTGCCACCACTTCACAGATGCAGATGTTTTTGCCTTCGTATTGCGTTTTCTCCTACCGGTATGCAAGCCTTTACACGTGCGTTCCGGCATACAATCCATGCACGTAGACATGCAGCCCTGGTGACGACCACCATCCCAAAACGAGTGTGCACGACTCCATGCTGCCGTACATCAGGTTTTGCAAGGAATGCGCTGTCGTTGTTAGTGCTGTACGTTTGCGTGTGCCTATAACGCTATAAGTCCTATCGCTCCGTGGCAGCTACTTGGCATCAGCGCGGGTGCGAGGCACCGAAACTCGCACAGACCTCTCCTGGCCAAATCCACCTTGTGTGGTACCGGTACCCCCCGCGGTCACAAGAAGGGCTGATGTAGAAGCGTCTTTGCCAACGGCGTCTCAAAGAAGCTGCTGCGTCAACAGGAGAGGCTCTGCGTTGGTGGAGACATACCGGTGTAGCAGACACGTGGCTGCGGTGCAGCAAGTAGCAGGACGCAGAATATTCTGGTCAAACGCGAAGTACGTACCAAACGCCATTACCGGTACAAAGGATCGTGACTTGCAACATAGTTTCACGTCACCAACGCGGCATGTCAACACTTACCAATCTATAACATGCACGGCACGCACGGCCATCTGCCGACCCCCTGTTCTCATCAACGTGCCTACACCATGTCCCCTCCCGTCCATGAAGAGGCGCATCACGCCTTAACGCAGTTCCGTCGTAACTGGACTCAACGAACAAAATTGTAAACCTGATGCCAGAAAGCGCTGGAACACAATCACTGCAGCCACTACTGCTACTCACCGCCACCGCCCGAGTTAGTTCCAGCACCAATGTGCCATGCCCCCGCCAGCGACGGCGCTTCCTTTCTCTGCCCCTGGCCTTGAGTTACCAATTAATGCCGCCCTACTCATTCGGTTGCTGCCCGTTACCCTCTCCCAGCGCTGCCGTCCCGATCCCTGCCAGCTACTGTACAAGCCTGCCACGGTGCTTCCTTCCATGCCAAGCCATTGCAGCCGTTGCGCCTGCCTGTCCTCCTCCAGTTAATGCTGCTGCTTCTACTTGTACGCTGCTCTCGTAGCTCCAGGCGGTTCCATCCCCGGTCCCGGTTGGGTCCCGGGGCCACCAGGGCCAGGTCGTGGCCCAGACACCGCACGGTACCCCCTCCCTCCCCCTGCATCTGCCGCCACACACCGTTGCTGCTGCACCCTCCTCTGTTAAAATGCCGCTCAGAGTCACACTCGGCGCGCCCGCTGCTGCTACTCCAACGCCCACTAGTGACGGCACCGCCAAAGCCACCACCTAAACCATGGATGATGATGCTCCTTCCTGTGCTGCTGCTCGTTCGCCGCCGCCGCCCCCGTGCCCACCAGCTGTGGCACCACACGTGCCAGGCTGCGGCCCAGGCGGGCGGACAGCTGGCTGCCGCTGTACCGGCACGCATCTCCAGCAGCTCAGGCATGGCCTGGGGGCAGAGAGAGAAAGGTACAGCCATTAAGAGAAACACCATAGCATATTGCTTGTGAAAGCATCAGCACCTAGTAGATTGGTGTGCGAGTGCCTTGTGTGCACCTCCAGTAGCTTTGACATGGCCCTGAAAGGGTAGAAAGCGTGCACTTCAGCTGCAGGGACAATATGGTTGGCAACGGAGCCTGTCTTATGTGATTCTGTCTCCCAGGTTCGCTATCGCAATCTGGTGCCTTAAGTCCTCGTTGGGAACCGGGGCAAGGACGGGGCATGGGACAGGACGACCGGTTTTAGAGAACACACCAAAAGACGGCCGGTAGCACTTGATCTGTGCTCAAGCGTGCAATTGCGCATCAGGGACTACAAGTGTACATGATGCTGGGTGCCCACTTTGCGCCAACCCATGTACAACGGACCAGGGGAGGGGGCTCCCCTGCAACGGATACGTGCTGCAAATAGGAAGGACGGAGGCTTACTCGGTCAAGATGAAGGCTTGCGGCACCAGAACGTGAGTTGAAAAGGACAGACTAGCCCTCGGCACAAGTGGGTACAGCAATAATGGCGTCAAGAGCTCAAGACAAACCCCATAACACAAACGGCCTCAATTTTACCTGCTTAGTCCTTCAGCCCGAACACCTTGTTGATGGCTGTTTGGTCCAGTGGGCACAGCGGCGTCCCGCTGTAAGTCAGCGGCTCCAGCACGCGCAGCAGTTGGTCAGCCGGATCCTGCACCGCCGGTGGCTGACTGCTGGCCCACGACTGCAGGTACGCCGCGGTTGTCGACTGCCGTTCTTTCTGGGTCCCGTGCGCCACAGGGTGGCGCTGCTTCCGAAGCGGCGCCATGTTTCTGGACAGCCTGTCCACCGTCATTTTGGAGCGTGCCTCCAGGAAGCTACTTACGAGCTGCCACCGTCTGTGAATGCCGGCGTCGTGCTTGCCGTGCTTCACGTAGTTGGCTAGCTCCCGCAGGTTGAAGAAGAACCCCGGCCCCAGCACGGCGTCACAAAGCACCCGGTCGAGCGTGTAGGCCAGCTCGCCTCCGAGCACCTGGTCGCGCCCCTTCTTCAGCGCGCTTAGCTGCTGCTGCATCTGTTGCATGGACGATTGCTGGCGCGCCGCATCCTGCCGCTGCTTGTCTTCACTTCGCTTCCGGTATGCCGCGTACTCCTGCTGCACCTGTGTAAGCTGCTTCTGGCACACCGCGGACTGTCGCTGCAGCTGTGCGATCCGCTCCTGGCCCGCCGCACGCTGCCGCTCCAGGTCCGCAATCTTCTTGCGGCACTCTGCGGCTGCCTGCTGGCGGGCGGCTCTGACCGCCCTCACGAAGAGCTCCAAGGACGCCAGAATGCGGGGTGCTGGTGATACAGCTGTGCTCTGCTCTTCTCCTGCTGTGTCGAGTTCGTTAAGTAGAGATGCTGCCAGGTTCTTGAGCGCTGCAAAGCTGTTCTGGTCCAGCGTCTCCTCCGACTGGCTGAGCAATGCTCGTACGCGGGTGGCCAGGTGGCGTGCAGTGGTCTTAGCATTGTTGGCCTCGAGCTCATGCACAGTATGTTGTGGGCTGTTGCCCGACGTGGCCTTCGCTGGAGTTGCAACCGACTGGGGTCGCCTCGGAGCGATGAGGGGTGCTTGCAGCCGTGTCCGCCCGTGAAACCCGGTGACTCGCCGCCACCTCGAGACGACAAGGGCGCTGCAGGAAGCCCGCGTTAACCCACAAGCAGTACCTTGCGACATAGTATGTAGTCGCAGTAGCAATCAGCAGTAGGGGTGCGCAGCGCGCGACATATCGTTACACACCATTTGTTGTGAAACAATCTTATAGTTTCTAGGGTTGAGGTATGGCTTAGTCGGTCGGTATAGTCGGTCGGTAGGGTGTACAGACGTACAAACGAGGCCCGCGGCAACATGGGCCATAATCAAGGCCATGATCATGAAGATAGCGGACATGTTTTAGTTGCGCACACTTGACCCCTTGCGTCTGTATAACATTATACACTGTAAGAACTACAGCAAAAGACCTGGATTTCAAGCTCTACAAGACTATAATGATTACTATCAAATTTGTAAGTACAACTGCTTCGGATACGCAACCTGGCGACCTGGGCCGACCTACTAAACAGCGCCTCAGGCTTTGCGTATGCTTGCGAGAAATTCACCGTCAGCTGGCAGGAGGTCAGACCTCAATCAGGAGCGCTCCGAGTATAAGTCGGGCCGCAGTTGCTGCTGCTATGCGCGGCTGCTGCCCCAATGCCACTGACTGCAACGGGCCTCCTGGTGTGGTGCCACGGCAGAGACTAGCCCCTGGCAATAGTGGCTCATTTTGCTTTTGAGTAGTTGCCCCTATCACAGGTGAAGCAATCCGAGGCAGGTCCAGGGTGTCGCATCATAGGGTGTTGTTGTTTCGTGTACATGCTTACGTCCATGCAACACTAAGGCCCCTGTGCACTAGTACCTCCGGATTAGGGGATCCCCTGCTGCTGATGTGGGCTTTTTTATTGGCCATAGCCATGCTATAACGAATGAAGTGAAACAACATGAAGAGAACACCGTGCGGACAACGGCGCCAAGACGCAAGAGGGTGCCCGGGGGTACTCCAGCGGAGGGCCTGCTGCTTGAGGGCTGCTGGAGGCCAGTGGCGGTGCACGTGTGCGGCTGGACGTGTCCAACCTGCCGTCCTTCAGGTGCGCGCGGAGGCTGCCACCTGCTTTAGCACTGCAAACCCAACCTGTTGTGACGGCATACACGAGAATCCTTTTTTGGCGCAAGCACGTTGTTGGCATGCTGCGATGGCTTCCCTGCACGGGTACAAGCGTAACGGCTGAGCGTGCCGCAAGCAGACGCTGACTCGCATGACGGCTTCTGCCCACATGGTCTTCCCCGACCAGTCCGTGTGCGTATACGGCCTCAACCCCACGGTCCACGTCTTCATCGCGCAGCGCGTCATGACGCACGTGCCTCCACCGCTGCCGGCCGCCGAACCAGCGCCCGCCACGGGCGCGGGGTCGGACCTGGGCCCCACGCTGTCCGTATCCGCGTCCGACCGGCAGGGCGGGCTGTCCGTGGTGGTGGCGGCTGGGCCGTACACTCTGTCTGACAACCTGTCATACGAACCGCTGGAGGACCTGCTGTCGTACTGCAGCGGTGTGCCTGCCTGCCTGCCCGTATCTCATCTCCCTGTAGCCTTGGCCGCTGAGGAAGCCTGCCACAATGCCAAGCTCTGCGCCGGCCGGAACGTCGCCCTTTACTGTTCTGATGCACGATGCTCCCCCTGTCAACCCAAAGCCGACATCACCTTAAGTCTCCAGCCCCCACTCCCTTGCCCATCTTGCCGCCCGATGTGCTGCCCTCACTTCTTTTCCCCGCGGCCTCGCCCATCAGCCAATCCGCCCGACGTGCTGCTGCTGCTGGGTCCCTTCGTGGATGGCAAGCACCCCGCCGTGGCCAAGGGCACGCTGGACGCTCCCCTGGACGCCGTGTTCCGGGAGCGCGTGGCGGGCCGCGTGGCGGGCTGGCGGGCGTAGCACCCGGACACGTGCCTGGTGCTCATGCCCGCCGTACGGGACGTGGTGAGCGAGGCCCTGCCGGTGCTGCCGCAGCCGCCGCTGGCGCTGCCGGCGGGGCAGGCGGCACTGGGCCCTGCGGACAAGGTGCGGGTCGTGGCTGGGGGACGCATCGAAGGGCCACCGACCTTCCACTCCGTAGTTTACGGTCCTGCGGGGCTCCACATGTTCCTGTTGTTACGATACGGCAATGCAGGCGAGGGTATAGTGGTCTGCTCTAGGTGCCGACAGGGCATAGGGCAGAGGCTAGCTCGGGAGTGTCTGTCGTGCAGTTGTCCTGGCAAGTACGGGAGTTAGCCAACGGCACGGCCCGGTACGCGTCTCACCTGCGCCCCAAGCGCAGTAGACGCCATAAAATGAAGACGGACTGTCCCATAACTCCTACCCGCACACCCCCGTCACCTCTTGCTGCCCTTTCCTGCTCCCTGCAGGTCGTTTCGCTGCAGAACCCCTCCACGGCGGCGGTGGGCCCCCTGGTGCTGGCCGCCGGCTCCTCCAACCTGCTCAAGGCGATGGCGGGGGCGGATCTGTCGCGCGCGGCGCCCGCGCAGCCCGCGGGCGAGCGGCTGTGGGCGTTGGGTGGACACGTGCTGGTGCAGCGCAGGTGGGTGGCCACGGGGGGCAAGGGGTTGTAAGACCACGACGGCGGCTGGGCTGGGCGTGAACAGCGGGGTTGTAGTGCTCTGGGAGGCTACTTGCTTGGGGCAGCAAAAAAGGGTGGGAGCGGAGGTCTGGCCCATCCACCACAGCGCACTGCAGCACCAGGCTGCATTTTGTCCGTTTGACACATTTACGGGACAAGTGCCTGAAGAAGAGTGCTACCGGTACGGAGCGCGTGCACCTGACCCGGTCCTCCCTGATTCACTCGTGCCCCCGCAGCCTGTACCCGCTGTACCCCGCCCCGCTGGGCACCTGCCTGGACACCTCGCACTACAGCCAGCTGCAGCTACCGTTATACCCAACCTGCTGCTGCTGCCGTGCGACCTGGCCGCCTTCGAAAAGCTGCTACAGCCCACAGCGTGGGCAGCAAACGGTGCGCCAGGGGTACAGGCGGCGGCTGTAGCAGGGACCAGTCAGGGAGGAAGTAGCAGCGCGGTTAGTGCCGTGGCGCCGGTGGCGGTGGTGAACCCGGGGAGGCTATCGAGGGGAGGGGCGGGTGGGACGTTTGCGCAGGTGGTGGTGGCACCGGGGGCGGGTGCGGTGGTGGAGCGCATGCGGGTGGAGGTGAAGCGGGTGTAGGTTTGTGCGGAGCGGGAGGGGCGGCCAGCTGGTGAGAGTCTGTTGCGTGCAAGCATGCCGTCCGGTGGGATGGGTTGTTGGGAGTAGAGGTAGGCATGGACGTGGGAAGTTCCCCAAGTTGGACGCATGGCGGGTTCACGTGGGTGCCGTGAGGGTGCTTCTTTTCCTGTTGTACAAGACAGGAGGTTTTCATGTGCTCTAGGAGGGGCAGTAGACTTTGACGCAGAGGCAGGTATGGTGTACTGACCTAGCGGGCTGCAGACACGGGGTACGATAGTGGTGGCGTAGCCACTGCCGGGTGCACTGGCAGAAGGCACGTTCCGCTGTGAATTCCTGAACTTTGTTTAAACTTCATTCAAATCGACTTGGGAATCAGAAATAGGCAAGTTGCTGCAAAAGCAACCATCCCTAGGGTAGGGAACCGAGCACCGTGAAATGCTCGGGGTTCGTGTCCGGTACGGCATGCAACTGCGTGCGTGCCAGTATCTTTCCTGCCCACATCTGTAATGCGCAAAGATGCAGTCAGACATCCGTACCAATTACATTCTGCCAACAACAGCAAATACAATCCCAGTACCATCCCCGCTGACGTCGACAACTCAAGCCTTGATGCAGCCATCGTGCACGCAGCCTCACAAGCTCCAGCGGCCCCATGGTTACATTTCTGCAGGGGACCCCTTCGGTCGGGGTGTCGTACCACACCCACCACCCCAAGAACCAACTAGCACCTGCCGGTTAAGCCACACCAACAAGCCGAAACCATCTATCGCAAATTCCCAAGTTCAAGATAGCAACATACGCCATTGGGTCACAGCGTAGCAGGTCGCGATGTACGGTATGAAGCACAATACAAGCACGAACACTTCAACCAAGGTTCAAGCCACCCCGCACCCCGCACAGCGCATCGTTGCTGTGCCCCAACCAGCTTGCCCTACTGCGCTTATGTACCACACGTGCCCAGCATCAATGCACCAAACAGGACAATCTGTGCGCCAGTGCATGATGTGTCCACCGTCCAGCCAAGCCAGCACCCAGCAGAAACGAGCTCCGCCAACTCCGCTGCACCCCACCATCGCATAGAGACACCTGCACCAACGCAACCCCTCGCCATCCGGTCACTTCCTGCTGCGTTCACCAACTACAGATACAGTTACAGACCCCCAATCAAGTACGTCCAGAGAGTGTGGCCCTGAGGACAAAACATGCGGGGGCAATTACCAGTGTGTACGAGGACGGGGCTTAGACGCCACTACTCACAGGCCTCGCAGCTGGTCGAGCACCCCAATCCTTCAACTGGATTACCCGGTCTACTCCTGATGGACGCATTCCCCAGGCCTGTCGTGAACAGGCCCGACCAGTAGGAGTAACGCGCGCGTAAGGCTTGCAGTTGTTGAAGACATGGTAGCACACACCCTGAATGGGAGGTGGATGGGGGAAGGGGGGGTTAGGCGGTAGGACACCAGATGAAGTTCTCCAATCGACGTGGTCGATGATGACGCTTAAAATAATAAGCCCAGCCCATCCCGTTACCGGACCGCCACGGAAGAGTAGTCAATGAGGCTCCGCTGCTGTAGGTTGCGCTGCGCCGGCGTGCATAGCTGTGAAGCTGGAAAACGCTGATAGTATGGTCGAATAATAGTGAGTACATGGGGGGACGTGAGGTGTAAAGAGGAAAGGCAGGCTAGTCCCGGCGTGCGTGCACCCGACCCTGTAAAGAGACTCGAAACCCGAGACCCACCTGGAGGGAGCGGCCCGACAAGCCGCAATCCCATACCATGAGTAGAAGCAGTCCAAAGCAAGCGCCACGGCGAGGAGTCCGGGCACGTGTGAAAAAAGGAAAACAAACGGGACATGTTAGCACGGCGCAGGGGCAGGAAAGGAGCAGGTTAAACAATTGTGATGCATGTGGGGAACGGGGGGCCACGGGGCAAGGACGACTGGCTCAACCGACACGGAAAGTGGTGCAAAAGCTGTTCCTAAACCTGCACACGCTTTGTACAGGCACGTTGACATGGAGCAAGCAAGTAAGGAGGACAGAGATGTGACGACCCCGGTACACGAGATATGACAAAGACTTGCCAAGGGTGTGCCGTACAAGGCAAGTGACAGCGGGCTAAAACGAGGCAAGGAAACGCAGGAGTGGACATGGTGTGCAGACGAAGGCCTGGCGGAAAGGAGAGGCTGGCCCTGGACTAGCCCTTGGCAGAAACGCTAAGCCAGTGGCCCCAAGACAACCCCAAGCACATGTACTGCTTCCCTACCCCTCAAGGCTTCAGCCCACCTGACTAAGCCTCCAACCGGAACGCCTTGTTGATGGTTGCTTGGTCCAGCAGGCACAGCGGCCGCCCAGGGTGCGTAAGCGGCTCCAGGATGAGCAGCAGCTGGTCGACCGCCACCTTCACCTTCGGTGGCTGACTGCTGGCCCACAGCTGCAGGTCTGCCGTGCTGATCTCCGCCTCTGACCCGTACTGCACCGGGCACTCCCACAGTGGCCTCATGTTTGCGATAAGCACGTCCACTGATACACCTGAGCGCTGCTCGAGGTACTGCACAACGGTCTGCCACCGTGCGCACGCTGTGCTGTCCTCCTCACCGCCTTCGATGGCCTCCTTGAGCTCCGACAGGTAGTTGACATTGCCCGGCCCGAGCACAGCAGCAGTTACAACCTGGTCGACAATATCAGCCAGGAGGCCTCCCAGCACACCGTCACGCTGTTCGCTGTTGTACTCCTCGAGCCAGCGTACCTGCCGTTCCAGTTCGGCAAGGCCCTCCTCAAACCCTGTACCCACGTCTGCAACTGCGTCCTCGTGCTCCGCGAAATGCTGCTGCAGGTCAGCAATCTGCTCTTCGTGCTCTGCGAGTTGCCACTGCAGGCTTGCAATCTGCTCTCCTTGCTCCGCGAGCTGACACTGCAGGCTCGCCTCCTGGTCGGCCGCTTGCGCCTGCTCGCGCGCTGCAAGGCGCGCCTCAACAAAACACTCCAAGCACGAAGGGTCTGGTAGGGTCCCAATCTCTGTGCTAAGCACTCTCCCTGAGGGATGAACGTCTGCGGACGGACAGGACAGGATGTCCTTAAGCGCCGCTAAGCTGTTGGCCATCAGCTCCTCCTCCTCCATGCTGAAGAAATACATAGACCCCATGGCCAGGCGTGCAGCAGTTTCAGCATAATTGGCCTCGCGCGCATGCGCGGTAAACTGGTACGAGTTGCCGTCCGTTGCCTTTGCTGAAGTTGCACCTTTACGAGCAGCCTTCCGCTCTGCGGCGATGGGCCCGGAGACGCGCCTCTGAAGCACTGTGGCCCTGGACCGCCCTAAAACGCCGAGAACACTAGAAGTCCGCTGGCCAGGAGCAGTGTATGCGCGTTGCAGCATGCTGAACTGCGCTGTTTAGCAGAGATACAAGAAGCCGAATATGTCCTTGCGCGCAAATCCAAATTGCCGGACACACAGCTTCGGTTCACACGTTCGGTTCACACGCTAGACGAAGTGTGCATGTAAGCTGCAGCGAGCTTATGTGTATGTGCTTCACACAAGACTTCAGTGACTGCAGCCAGGAGGAAGCCGAATAACAGCCGAATAACAACTTGACACATCGCAACATTAGTAACGCGTGACAAGAACGACCATGCCAAAGCAATCTGCTGCACACTCTCAAGGTCTTGACAACAACACTCTAAAGGTCTTGACAACAACACAGCATCCGAGGCCAAATACCAGTTGTGACCCACCGACCCATCCGTTGTGTTGCCAGGGGCAAGTCTGCTACGGTAAATGTGGGTGTGGTGACCGCAACCTCTACGTGGCCATGCTGACACTGCTCTGTTTTATAACTGTTGCCCGTACATAAATTCTGTGTGCCAGGCTTGGCCAAAGGCTTGCATACCATACCCGCTCCGAGAAGGGCACAGCAGGAGTCTTGTACCTTTAAAAGTGCAAGACCCCACGAGCTGGGCTGCACAGTACGTCGTACGCGTACAAATACGGAATACTTACATGTACGAAATACGGTCATTTTCTGCCGTACATGAGAAATACGGTCATTTTCTGCCGTACATGAGAGAAATACGTTCTGCGGTCCAGGCCTGGCACGGCACGTGGCAGTGTCACACGCACCAGGACCGTTCCAGGGAGGTCCCAGGAAGATCAGGCGCCAGCAAAACCACACCACAACGACTGCATACGCATATGCGAGACACTTCTCATGCCTCAATAACTTGTGGCTTAGTTGCCGCGGTGCCTTGCAGGGAGCTCCCCTGATGTCTGGCAGCACACGGGAGGGGACCTCCCTTGCTCCTAGGGGTGGACTGGCACGACCGTATTTTGAACGTATTTGAGCGTATTTTGCGAACAGACCCCCGTATTTTACGTATTTCTAAAAATACGTACAGTGCAGCCCAGCGCCACGAGTACCCACACCCAGCAGCCAACCTCCTTGCGGTGCAACCACGACCTGCGCACCTGGCCAGCCGCCCTGCAGCGGTCCATGTTGCGCTGCTGTGGATACTGCCATTGCCCTCCTAAGCACTGGTTGCTGGCCGACCTCCCTTTGAGTGTGCGGTGGCTGGTGGGTAGTACCGGTGCGCCGCGCCACAGCCAACTGGGGATGCGCGTTTCTCATCTCAACTCAAAACCATACATACATCTCGGGCTGGTGCCTGGCCACATCGTCACGACGGAGTCATGTGAATTACAGTCGCAGGCTGTCTGCAGCAGCAGTGTGTACCCCTTGAGCAGCTTCTCATCACTGCCGTGAACACGCTCGGCCGCTTGACACCAGCGCCAAGGGCATCACGGGCACTGCTTCGGTGCCCGCCATTGCAGTCATGCCGAACCGGATCTGCACTTAACACCCCAACACCGTGCCGTATGCCATCCATGCACCAGCCTCCACAAGCAAGCAGGCTACCTACCCAGCCACGAAACCCCGTTGTGCGCAAGGCCACCAGTGTCAGTGCCCCTAAGCCCCCCAGCCCCTGTGTGTTCACCAGTCCATACCGTCTCCAGCGGCAACATTGACAGTGACATAAAACTCTCAGCACGCCCACCGAGGAGCTGCACAGGAAAATACCTTTTCAGAAAACTGCTGCACTACCTCGCCACAGCATGCTTGCACCTCGCCGCCATGTATCAGGCCCCCGCAAAACCGCTACACCAAGCTCTCCTGCTCCAATCCTGCATTACTTTGCGCCACCGGTATTCAAATGGCAGGCGCCTGCTGCGGGGCGGACAAAGCTGTCGGTTGTGGCCCTCCTGCAGGTGCAGGTGGCGACTGGTAGTAGCCCAGCGGCTGCGGCTGCTGCTGCGTGTACGGCTGCGGCTGTCCGTTCGACTGGGGCTGCCCGTACGGCTGCGGCTGCGTGTACACCTGCGGCTGCGCATACGGCTGGGGCTGCCCGTGGGGCTGGGGTTGTACGTACGGCTGGCCTGGGTACTGGGTCTGGGGCTGGGGCTGGGGGGCTGCGTACTCGACCCCGGGTGCGGGCACTGCCTGCGGTTGCTGCAGCACCTGTGCCGGTGTCACCATAGGCACAGCGCCCTGCAGCACAGTGAACGGCGTCGGAAAGCGCATGTTGGAGCTGAAGCCCGGGCGGCGGACCACCGCCTTGATCTGGTAGGATACACTGGACCGCACGCTGTTGCCCATGCCGGGGGCCCCGGGGGTCCTGTCAATGGGCTCAAAGGCGCTGCTAGGCTTGGTGCCCACGGGCAGTTGGAAGCCCGCGAAGCGCCACTGGTAGTGGCCCGGCTGGACCACCTCCTTGGGCTGCCAGCGGTGCACCTGCTGGCTGTCCTTGTAGAACACGGTCTGCACGTCCCGCGTCCGGGTGCGCACGTCCGTGGGGCCGTGCCCTGCGGCGCTGCCGTTGCCGTTGCCAAGCTGCTTGATTCTGTGTAGGTGCGTGTCGACGTTTTTGACCACACCATCCTGCTGTATGCGCGTGACCTCAGTGCCTTGTATCTGCGGTCACACAAGCGGTAAAATGATGTCAGGTGGCGTGGTGGCCCAACGCTGTTTGACACGTACCGCGTGGCAGGTGCAAGGGCAGGGGGTACCGTGGGGGCACTAACGAGGACACACCCATAACATTTCTGTTTCGATGGCAACCAGGTACCGTCTCGTACCCGCCCCCTTAAAGTTTGGGCGACCGTGGTTGCTAGATCCAACTGTCCCACCTTGACATCTACGCTCTCGTACTCCGCAGGCTCCACTAGATTCAAGTGTACTGTTCCAGTGACCAGCTCCCCGGGGTAGAAGCGGTCCCTGCAATATACATGGCATAACACATGTTGAGTATACTCTGTTGAGTTTTCACAAAATGAAAGCTTTCTAGTCAGCTGCCAGCTTTCACCGCACCACATGGCGACGCGTGGGCGTCTCCGTTCAGTGACATGCGCACGCACGCGAAGCCAAGGGATGGCACAACGTACCTGTCCAGAACCACTGACACGTGAGTGCCTTTCGCATAAGCATTTCCCATGGTTGTCTTGGAAATGCTCTGTGGCGTCTTTGCCACCGGTTTTGGGCTCTCGCGTGGCTACGCTGTCGTTCCGGAAGACGAAAGGTCTCGCGCTTTCTTGCTCGCGAGGGCTGTTGAAGGCGCGTTAAGAAACCAAGGGCAATCTTTACAGAGTTTGTCGCAGCATCATAGGACAGTAGTAACGCCCAAGCCAAGCAAAAAGAGGAGACAGCAGTTGTCGTACAAACTGGCATGTGACCGTTGCTGCGCCCCAACTCCAGTGCCGGCTGCCCCATTCCTCGCTAATGCACTGATTACCTGACAGTGACAGTAAAAGGCGTCCCTGGTAGCACATTGAATGGCTCTTGCAGTGGTTATCTGGGCCCCTAGGGCGTGCAAACTCCGTGCTCCCTTGCAGCCCTGATGCTCCCGACACCTCCAGGATCGGCACCTCTTGGGTTGCCACCTCTAGGGTTGGCACCCTGGAGGGCTCTCGCAGTCCTTGCACATTCGCAGCAATCCTCAGACAGAAGCCCCTAGTGCAGACAGAAGCCCCTAGTGAACGCGTGAAGTGCAACACAAGGAGGCCCTCCCAACTGCTGTCACCCCCACTACGCCGCTCCGCTGCGTTCGACACCACGGAGCTGTGGCCACTTGAGCATCCGCTGTTCAATGCACGCTTACTGAAACCACTGTTATCCACCATGCCGGTATGGGGACAGCATCCCCCCAACGCACTCTCGCACAACCCACATAAGCCGACACAGTTGCTACCACGAACGCCCCATCCTCACCGCGACACCCTCCTGCCTCCACACACCAGCCCTCCACCCAAGCCCGTGCACAACTGCCCAGCGCCCTGTTGCCTTCATGGCTGCAGAGGAAACGTGACGTCCGCCGCGATGGTCTTGTCCCCGAAGTGCTTCCGCAGCGCCTCCAGCAGCCCCATGCCGGTGGCCTTGTCCGTCAGCGGGTCGCACACCAGGTACAGCTCCATGTCCCGGTCCCGGCTGGCCAGCAGCACGGCGTGGTCGTCCGCGAACCAGGCCAGCTTGTTGGGCCGAGACGGCTGCGCCGGAGAGTGCAGCAGCGAGTGCAGCTGCGTGTAGCAGGCGGTCAGCCGCGCCGCGCCGTCGGGTGTGCGGTGCAGCGCGCAGGGCGGCGAGAAGGCCACCTGCTGCAGCGCCTGGAAGCGCACGGCGTAGCTCCTCAGGGGCGTGTGGCCAAACTTGCCGCCTGGTCACAAGGGAGCAGCGGCGCAGCGGGGGTGCGGGTCAGTGCCGCGTGGTCGCGAGTGCGTCACCGGGACGCCTGCGCAGCGGCGTCGGATGCAGGCAACCTTGCATATCTGTGGCAAGCCCATGCAGGCGTGGCTCACCCAGGGGTCGGGGCAGGTTCTCCACGCTCAGCACGTTGAGGTGCTGTTGCTGCTGGTGGTGTTGCTGCCGCCCGCTGCCGTCCGCCGAGCCCCGCCCTGGCCGCTGCCGTGCCCCCGGCCCCAGCCCCGCCGCGGCCTTGAGCCGCTGCAGCAGCCCCGCCGCCGCCGCCTGCTCCTCGAACCATGCACGTGCAGCAGACAGCTGGTGGAACGCCTCCGCGCTGCCGGCCAGGAACACCAGGTACATGCCTGCAAGGTGCAGGACAGCGTGAGGAACGGGTCCGAAGCATGCCAAAGGGACACGATGCTTCTCCGGGCGCGCACGCGGTGCAGACATGGTAAGAGCAGTTACGGTGGGGATACACAGCGCCAACACACCACAGGGGTTACCAGCAAGCCGTACAAGGGGCTGCGTAGTATGTGTAAATGGGTAAGGGTTTTTTGTGTAACACCTGCTGCTGGCCAGGCTTGAGCCCTCCGACCGTACCTGCTTGCTCGTCCAGGTAGTGGATGTGGGCGTGCAGGAAGGCGTCCGCGTTGAAGTGCGGCAGGCACACGGGGGAGAAGGCCTCGCCGTGGCCGTGCCTGGTTGACGTTGGGCAGGAGACAGGGACAAAACGCCAGTTATCCAAAGTGTTCTGGTTTCAGCATTGGTGGCAAGGGAGGGCAAAAGAGGGAGGCTTCGTCGTGGCCGTGCCTGGCAGGTGGGAAGGGCAATGAGCCGGGGCGTAGTATTAGGTACAGTGCCACAACAAAGGGCCGTAGGCACCGCTCTCAAAGGTCGAGGAGATAAGGACTTCTGGCAGCCCACTTGGCCGGGAGGTGTCATGAACGAGACTTCAACCCACCTGTACGCGTTGTTGCACATGACGAAGTTGGCCATCAGCAGCACGTCGTCCGGGTGCAGGTGCGGCTGCCCTCGCGCCCGGCACGTGGCCATCACGCACGACTCCGCCATCAGCAGCGCGTACAGCCCCGAGCCAGATTGCTGCGGGGCCGGATGACAAACTAAGTAACGGCAGGTGCGTTACTGCCAATGAGCGCAGGCAAGCACTGTCTGCTTACGGTTGCGATGCCAAACTGGCGGCAACCGCACGGCGCAGCTGGTACACGTAAGACGTAACACCACCCGTCCTTACATCTCCGCACGCCCACAGCCTCCGCGCCGGTATCCCTTGCCGGTATATAGTCCCTGTCCAATCATTGCCCTCAATCTTACTCCTCTCTCTGACCTGACCTGACCAATGACCAATGCCATGTTCATAAGCTACGGTGATAGTGGCCAGGTACTGCCTAGCGCGACCCCGCTCCTCTGTCCATCAAGCCCCACTTTCGCAGCTGCAGCAGCCCAGCGCGTTCACCCACCCTCAGCGCCTCCCCCAGCAGCTCCGTCGCCGCCGCCCTGTCCGCCGCCGGCACCGGCAGCGGGCGGAAAGCGGCCAGCAGGTAGGCCGCGTCGCCCGCCAGCAGGCAGCGCTGCACCAGCGAGGACAGCACGCCGCCCACGCCGTCAAGCAGCGAGCGCACGTCGTACGAGGGGTTGCGCTGGATGATGCGCTCCAGACCTGGCCGGGGGTGCAGCGGGAGCGTACGAACGAGTCGCGTTAGATGCTTGACAATGTATGTAGCTGTGGTTGACTCGCCGGCTTCCGGCTGCTCTAAGGGATGCAGTAGTATGCTCATCCTGCGTACTTAACAGGCGTGTGTAGACTTGCCCCTGTTCTCAAGCAAGTTTCCAATGCCCCGGCTGGCTACCAGTACGCCCCTAGAAACACAGTTGCACGGCACAGCTGTCCCCCACCTGTGGTGACCACCAGCACCAGCTGGCCGTGTAGCAGCTCCAGCTGCTTCTTGAGCGCCGTGGCGGGCTCGCCCAGGCTGGACGCAGCCACGAAGTACAGCGGTCCGTGCGTGCGGAACACGATGAGCGCGGGGCCGCAGCGGATGTGCTGCACGGCGTCCCCCTGGGCCGATACCACGGATATGAGGGCGGATATGAGGGCGGAGAGGCCCACCAGGGAGGCCTCGTCTCCGTGGTAGCTGTACACGGGCTTGCCGGATGAGGAGAGGATGAAGAAGTGCTTGGGGTAGAGGTGCCAGGGGAAGGGACCGTTGGGCGTGGAAGCGGCGGTGGCTGGCAAGGAGGGGGATGGTTCAGGGGGTGCAGGGGATGGAGGGCAGGCTGCAGCCCCGGGGGGTTTGGACGGCGGGGAAGCAGGTGCATGGGCGGTTTGCGGATCAGGGCTGGCGGGCTCCGGCCGTTGATCGCCAGTAAAGCTATGAGCTCGTTCCTGCACTTGTGGCTCCTCGTCTTGGGCATCTACGGTGGCGTGCTGGGCCTCGGGGCGGGCCGCTGGCTCGCCCTCGCCCGCTGTTGCTGTCCCTGCTGCCGCTGCCGCTGTGGATGCGGACGCAGCGGTTGAGGACTGCTGCTTGAGCGCGAGGCTCGCCACCGCAGCCTCTATGGCTTCTACACTTTCACCTATCTGATCGTCAGCAAGCTCGTCCGATGAGCGGAGGACGGTGGCTGGAGGCGTGCCCGGGCCTGCGCGCTCCGCCTCCGCCACCTCCGACGGGCCCACATCCGCGTCCCCGTCCCCGTCCCCAACCTCGTCTGCATCGTCTTGTGCCCCCCTCGCGGGCCCCATGCTTGCAGCGTCGTCCTCATCGTCTGCTTCGCTGTCGTGCTCGGGTTCCGCTGGCGCTGCCTCCGCGACTGGGTCAGGGGTGGATCGTCTCCGCGCGTTCGCTGCTGACTCCAGCACAGGCTCGTCAATGTCCATTTACACTGACGGGGGCGCTGTAAGTGACGGATATGATTACATCATGTCGCGAGGATGCTTTCTGCACGCTCGTTTCAGAAGGAGTTTACAGGCTGTCCTTTACACAGCCGTAGCGCCTAGGAGGTAGCCAACTGGGGGCTGCAATAGCAAGATTAAAGGATAGGTTGATGATTGAAAAGCTAACTGCGTCAGATTGTGGGGCCTGGCTCCGACACCAAAAAACCATGAGACCATGGTTTGTCGAGCTCCGGCGGCATCATAGTCATAAACATGAAATATCACACAATGAACAGATCTTGTAGATGTACGTAGGTAGCATTGCGGGGCCGCATCATACAGTCCTCGCTAGGGAGCTTCACCAAAAGCTCGGATACAGCTGCCCAGCACAGAGATGAGCTGGGAAAGCATTAAGGGAGACTTAGGAGCACCCGCAACACAGCGTCTGCAGGCTTTGCAGCAGCTGGAGGTCAGCCGGCTGTCTCTCCATTCCAAAGCCTTTTTGACTTGGCCGCGCCGCAGCCTTCAACAGTTGCAGACAACTAGTGCATTTCCTGGCTTGTATGATCTCTGACATGCAGCTGCTGCGCTCTCTGCAGGGACTGTTCAAGACGCAGGGCCAAGACGCTTTCCCTATTGGCGAACTGCTCGGCCTAGCCCCCAGCCTTCTGACCGACAACAACAGCAAGGTGAACATATTGCTTCATACGATGCAACACCGGTGCTATGTGCTCTGTGAGGTCGGTGAGCTCACGAACCGATTCTCCCCGCGCAGGTAGCGCAGCAAGCTCTGGACGCAATCAACGCCCTCGTGCTGCGCGATCAAGAGGGGGTGAAACCATTTGTCAGCAACCTTGCGCGCGCAGTGGTGAGTTGAGCTCTCGGTTTCGTTGTTTCTCAACTGGGAGGTGCTGCTGCAGCCTTGCACATAGCGGATGTGCGTCGCTCATGCACTGTGCTGGTTGGTGGATGATGCCGGACAGCATCTGTACCATATCTTTTTGAAGCGTGCATTGCCCTGCTGTCAACAGGGCGAGCGGCTCGGGGACAGCCAGCAGGTGGTGCGGGCCAAGGCCCTGCAGGTGCTCGTCAGCCTCTTCCAGCTGCACAAGCCCGAGCTTGTGTGGAGCCAGCTGTCTCCCCTGTGGCAGCATAAGAACTGGAAAATCAAGCACGGCCTCCTGGAGGTACTAGCCGAGGCTGTCAAGACATCGGGCTCCAACGTGTTGCTGGGCAACAAAGACCAGTACAACTCTGTGCTCAAGCAAGTGATCAAGATGGCAGACGATCCCGACATGTGAGCAAGCAAGGGTCCTTGTTGCGGATACGACCGCTGCGGCGCACAACTCTGCTTCGCATGTGTGTACGGCACGGTTTCGGCAGGCCGCTCCAAAACAACTACTCGGGCTGTGCCGGACCTAACGGCAACGCGTTCCGTCTTCGCTTGCTCTCAGGACCGTGCGGGACGCGGCCGCTAACTGCCTAGCGGAAATCCACAATGTGGCTCCCGCCGCTGTGGTCGCCACGGTCAACGCCTCCAGTTTGCGGCCAATGCAGCAGCGGGAGCTGTTGGGCCGCCTGGGCGCCGCCGGCTGCTACGACGAGTCCACATTCGATGTGCCTGCTGCTGCCTCAAACCGCACTGCAACGCTTACCTCCCATGCCATCGACATCGGCGCGCAGCTCGATGCTCCAGTAGCCCCCAGGCCAGAGTTCCGCCGGCCAGCTGCTGCGGCACCAGCACCGGCCGGACCTCCCGCAGCCGCGTCAGCACCGGTGAAGCGCGGGGGGTTCAAGGACGGCGGGGGCGTGTCCCTGGACGGAGAGCTGCCCCCAGCCACGCCAATTCCGATCACGTCCGAGCGGGAGCTGCGAGCGGACATGGAGGCGGCAGTGGCGACGCTGGCGCAGGCGCCGAACGCGGAGTGGCAGGACCGCATGGCAGCTATGCAGCGAGTCGAGGGGCTGTTGCTGGGCGGGGCGGCGGAGTACGAGGCCTTCCACGAGTCGCTCAAGGGCCTTGCGCAGGCGCTCTCGCAGCAGTTCAAGGAGCGGCGCTCCATTATCGCTCGCCAGGCGTGCCACCTCATATGCGTGCTGGTGCGCTCGCTGGGTGCGCAGTTCGAGCCGCATGCGCTCACGCTGCTGCCCACGCTCTTCGGCGTGCTGGTCATCACCGTGCAGGTGCGGCGGGGCCCGCCTCCTGCTGCACATCTAAATTGAAACCATGCGAGGCTCTTTGATAAGTCTCTCTTGTCGGCACCGCCTCCACTTGTACACTGGCCGGAGCTGTCAAAACTAAACCATTCTGTACGAACGCTGACAACTACACATGCGTATTCACGCAGGTGATGGCAGAGTCCGCAGACGCCGGCATGCGCGGCATCCTGTGGCACTGCCAGACCGGCCGCCTGCTGCAGGCCATCGCGGACGGTGTGTGCAAGGAGAAGAACCCTAAGACGCGGCAGTTCTGCGCCAACTACGTCAAGCTGGTAAGCCCAGCGCCCGGGGTCGCACCTCACCTAGTCTGTGTCCATGCGCTCTGTCTCCAATGCACAGAGAACTTGTTTGTGTGTTCTTATTCTTACTGCAGATCCTGGAGGACTGGGATGTGGGCGTGTGGGGCCGGCAGCTGGAGGCGGTTGAGGCGGCCATCCGTGCTGCTGGGCAGGACTCAGCAGCGGACACGCGGCAGGCGGCGCGCGGCATCATGGCGCTGTACCACGCCGCACTGCCAGACCGCGCCGCCGCCTTCCTGAAGCGCCTGGACGGCGGGCTGCAGGACAAGCTGTCCGCAGGCCTTGGCGGGCCAGCGAAGGCGCCAAGTAAGTGAAAAGCTGTCACAGCATGACCAGCTGCATTGGTGATTTTCCTGCCGCTTGGCGCCTCATGCCTCGGGGGCAACTCGAGCTGCCTTGATGTGTGCCTGCAGCGAAGTTGCTGTAGTGCCAACTGTTGCTTGAGGCCAAGCAATGAATTTGCCGTCCTTGTACTCAACACGTGTCCTACCGCCCCTTTGCCGTACTGCAGGCGCCCGCCCGGCGTCGTCCCTGTCGCGCGCCGCCATGGCCGCCAGCAAGTTCGCTCGCCAGGCGTCCTTGCCGCTTCAGAGTGCATCAGGTCGGTGCGCTTGTGCGTGTGCATAATCGATAGCAGGGTGCCCTCTTTCTCAGCCGCGCTTTGCCTTAGCCCGTCATTACCCCGTCGTACTGGGCAACACCGCAGCGGCCGTTCAATGTGTGCTATTTGTCTCGTGCTTACCACAGGGGAGGACGACATCGTCATCATGGTGGCGGGGCCCAAGCAGGAGCGGACCCGCATGGAGCCCCCGCAGCACCCGCAGCGGCAGGCGCCCGAGGAGCCCGCCGCTCGCCCCCGCGGGTCCTCCCGCGTCAGCAATGCCTTTGCTGCTCTGCCCATGGGCGGCAGCTCCAGCGAGGTGCTCACGTCACTGCCGCCGGAGCTCTCGGCAGCGCGGCCGCAGGGCTCGGTGGCTGCGGGCGGGGCGCCAGCGGCTGTGCGCAGTGGCAGGAAGTCCCTGTGCCTGCCGCCCGGCCGCATCCCCGGCGGCTCAGCGGACCTTACAGCGCTGCTGGGCGACGGCGCTGGCAGCGGCAGCAGCCAGGCTGGTGAGGACGACGATGCGTGTGGGATTGACGTGCGGGACGCCGAGGCGGTGGACCAGGGGGAGGTAGTGGTGGAGGCAGAGGGAGGGCCGCAGCTTGAGGCGGGGGGAAGGGAGGGCGCGGTGGAGGAGAAGCAGCGTGGGACAGAGGCTGCGGAGGTCGAGCAGGGCGTGGCTGGTGTGCAGGATGCGTCTGGCGAGGGCTGCGCGTAGAGAGCGTGTGTGCACGTTGCTTGGTGGCACTTACTGTGCTGGTTGGCAGGGAGGACCTGGTCGCACGGTGGCAGCTGTAGTTCTGCGTGCTGTCGCGCAGGGGTTGTGGGCCGCTTCCCGCGCCCGTCCCTGTGCAAGCGCGTCTTGTAAGGTACATGGCAGCCCCGCGCCTGAGCCTCCCTGCAAGCCAGCACAGCAAAGCACGGTCTATGGCACCACCTACTCTGACAGCCTGCCGCCCCTGCTGTGCACCCGCCCTCGGCTGCCGCAGACCCGGGCGCGCAGGCGCGGTTAGCAGCGCTACGGAGACGGTCAGCCCTTCCATTCGACCTGCCACAGCGTGTTCCAGCCCCAGCCCCAGCACCCACACCAGCGTCTGTTGCGCTTAGGACGGCCGTGCCCATGGCTCCAGCAGCACATGAGCGGTCTCGTGTGTCATCGGATGGCACCATGGCAGCTGGGACAAGCAGCCGCCCGCCA